>VUQR01005006.1:3476-13728 GCA_015108515.1 Hemichromis elongatus
TATTTCATATAATGTTCTTTGAGAATAAGGTCAATCAATGATAACATTTCACTGGCTTTGGATTTGATACAGAGAAAGATTTTTTTACATCATTTTTTCAGCTTCATACATTTTATAGATGTCTTTGCTCGCTTTTGACTTTGCATCTCTTAAATTGTAATTACTTGCTAAGCATGGGATGGAGTTTGAAAAGTGACCTAATATCAGTCTCCCTGATGAGTTTGGATTAGATATTAAGGCCGTTTCACAGAAACTGTAGCTTGAATAAGGTCAGCATGCGTTGAATAAAGCTGAATCAATCAGCCTGGTTAGTCTTTAATGGAATTTAACCATTGAGAGCATAACAGCCTAAGTTTAATACGGGATGCAGCTGAAAATCAGAAGATGTCTGGCAGCTTCGTCTGTCTATGTCTGTGTTCCCATATCTTTACTTTCTCCATCCTCTGTGTCTTTCTCTCTCTGTGTGTCTGCAGTCAGAAGGTAGAGTCAGTTTTACTGTCACTACCTGTGAAATTGTATTCCACGAAGATGGATGCTTTCTCTTATATTCATGACATCCAGCAAAGCACAGTCACCTCCAAAACTGTTTAATATGGATGCCGTGGAGGCGGACACATATACACAAACACACGCAAACACAACACATGCATGCACGCACAAAGGCATGGACATAGTGCTCTTGTGCGCTTGCACACACACACACAGCACTTTTTGCCCCAAAGACAATGCATGGCTGGTGTTTTGCTCCTGCTGATGATGAAGAGTGGTAGTGACAGTGCTGCTCTCAGTAGGGTTGATGCATTACAACACAGTGCTGCCATGTTGCGTAAATTCTCTGTCTCTCCTCATTGAGAACATGGAGGCTTCTCATCTAGCCTGGTACACCAGTGCACTTTAGCTTCTCTACTCCCCTATTGTTCCATCGCTGGAGTTTCATAAGGACCGTCACTGTGTGTAGGCTAGTCATTCACTTCGCCTATTGTCTTTTGTGTGGGTATTTTTTTTCCTCTGGCTGAGTGGCAGTCCAACATTGTACTTAACTCACCTGTACCCACCTCCTTTCACTCTTAGGGGAGAACCCATGCAGAGTAATCAGCGCTGTGGGGGAAGGAGGGGTGCGGTCTGTGGGTCAAGAGGCCAGAGGAGACTCACAGTTGAGGGTTTTGCGGGCTGCAGCTGCAGAAATACACAAGATTAATAAAACAACACTGTGCACAGGATAGGAGACCAACAGACCCTCTCTCCCCTCCCTTTTCACTCTAACCCTCCCTTCACTCTTACACCCCTGCCTTAATATAACCAAGACATGGAACCCCATGAGTACGGGGGGTGGGGTGGGGGGGCATCGTTATATTTCTTTTGGGCTTTGTTTTCCCTCTCAGCGCAATAGTACAGTAGTTAGCCAGCACCCTTCCCCTGCCTGCTTGAGGCCAGCGGGGTCTTCCAAGGTTCCTCCTCACTATGTTCTCTGCGCCGTCTGAACCCTCTAGTATTTTCTTTTGACACCCTGAGACAACAGGACAATGAGACGCAGCTCTTTGCATGTACAGGGATACAAAAATACACAACGCAGTGCACTCTTTTAGGAATATCTCCACAGAGAGGCTCCTTGAACAGTCAGTGTTGTTGCATTTCATTCTCTGCGAGCCTGTTTGGTTGAGCTGTGTTGTAGAACTAAACTTAGGCACCATGCAATAGCTGCAGGTTGTATGGAGTTTCTACACCTCGTTCTTTGGTGTGGGGGAGGAGAGGAATCACAGACTCTGTAGAAATGGGGGTTCTGCTCAGAGGTTCAGAGGAGAGGTTTTGTGTAATCCTATGCTAAATTCGGCATCAGATCTTTTGGGGAGCTGTGTAAAACCAGTATGTTTTTCTTGTCTTTACTTTCCCTGCACACCTAAAAAATGATGATAGCACATGGCTTTTCAGCTATCTCACCCTGAAGGCAAAATGTACAAGGCTGCTAGGCGGCGTTACCTCTTCCTCTTCCTAGAGACAGCTAACCCCCTCAAAGGATGCTGATGTCTGGAGAGGGAATGCCTATGAGCAGAAATTGGGAAGAAGGAAGGAGGTTTTGGTGTAGGGTGGGGGTAAAATGGGGTTTTGGGGGTGGGGGTGAATAAAAAGGAAAGGAGGGAGGGAATGTGTGTTTGATTCACAGAAAAAAAAAGTCAATTCGGTCCCCCTGTTCTTTGTAGAACATTTAGCTTTGACCCTCCCTTGCTTTCTCTACTCCCTCCCACCACCACCACCCCCCCAACTCATGCACACACAGACACACAGGGTCCAGCAGATCTGCGGGATATTACACCAGCGAGCCTTTTCTATCTTCTGCACAGAGATGCATGCTTCTTAATATATATCTTCACCGTAAAGTGTGTATATGTCCACACTGTTGCAACAGGCAGACACTGAGGGAGGAGAGAGGGAAATAGGGAGAGAGAGTGACAGGAAGAGAGTGAGGGAGGAAGAGAGAGAGGTAGGGTGAAAATCAGACTGAAATAGGAAAAAAGGGAGGGGGAGAGCTTTATATGTTGGTTTCATGTTTATGATGCAGAGAAATATATCAATTTACTTTTTTTTTTGAAAAAAAAAATAAGGGTAAAGGATAGAATCTGAATATTTCTCATATTTCTGGTGAACTAGTCAGCATAACTGCATCCAAAGCCCTGACCAGATCTCTACTTGTGCTGAGCAGACTGGAGGCGACCCGGGGTAAGTTATGGGCTTTTTTCTTTCTCTCCCTCTCTGCGCTGCTGATTACGATGCTGCTGATTGATTGGTTAGAGGCTGTGGATTATCACGGGCCGCTCGTCACCAGGTACCTGATGATGAGAGAAGAGAGAGACGAGAGGAGAGGAGGAGAAGGGGAGGGGGGAGGGGGGGGGAGAGGAGGGGTGGAAATTAGATGAGCACGGCCAGTGCTCACATCACCAGATCTCACTAACTCTCTTTCTGATTTCTGTTTACTCTGCCGTTGCACATTTGTATACAGCATGTGCAAAAATTGATTTTGTGCATTTGTGTGTATTTGTGTATCATCTGGATGTGCATGTGTGGTCCCAGCCAACACACGTTTGCAGCCCGGCTGCCTTTCCTTAGTCAAGCCGGCGTGTGCTGATGAGGCCGTGGGGAGGGGTTTGCTGATGAGGGAAAGCCAGAGGGGCTTTTTTTTTTGTGAATATGCAGATGAGGGGCATGTGTAAATGGGAGGAGGCTCGACGTAAGTGTGTGCCACACGCTTTACTGTTTATATGTTCTCCATAGGGAGCCTGATCCTCAACAGATTGCCAGCGTTTGGTGTGATCTTGCTGCTGCTTTGTTTGGGGCATTCACTGACAAAGATATAGAAAAGAAAAGAGAGGAGCCGGTGAGGGGGGGAATAGAGAGGGGGGGAAAATGGATAGAAAAATACAGTTAAAAAGAAAGGGGGAAAAAAACGGTAGAGCAGCTTCGGGGCATATTTTCACCTCATTGACAAGACGTGATGATTGCTGTTTTGCCCCCCTTCCCCCTCCTCCCCTTTACCTCCCCAGACGTTTTTCTAATCCATTTGCATGTCAAAGCAGCAGAGGCCACTGTGCAGATTAGTATGAGATGACATAATGATGTAATGAATTAAATGCTCCTGTTTAAGCCCTGCACTTTGCTTTCGTGGGAGGCATGGACAGTGGGATAAGGAAACAAATAAGAAAAGAACAAGACGCTAAGACGCTGGCATGCACAGAGTTCTATAAGACATTTTACTATTGATGACTAAAATAGCATTTTATGCTTGATTTAAACTAGAACCAGTCCCGTGTTTTCAGTGATTTTAAACATGATTGCATCATTTAGATGCATGCATACCTTTGACATTTACCATCTGTACAAATCCAGTCTTTACCATTAACATTAAGATATTATATTTAATTTCTGTTATAAAATATTTATTTGTGGGGATTTTTATATAATATAATGTAACAAATTCATGTAAATTTAAGACATATTTGTTTACAAAATTATTTTGAAAGGCTATTGACCTATTAGCTTCCTTCTTGGATGCGGCTCAGTGTCTTTGGAGGTCTATGCTTGAAGAGTTGCAAAGAAAAAAAAGAAAGGTTTACATTTTTTCTTGAAAATTGTCGAGGATCTCATATTCTCCCCTCTGTACTCGGTTTATTTGTTCTTTTTTTCACGGTAAGTTTGCAGGATTTTGACATTTGCAATTTAGTTTAAAATATAAACTCTGAATGTGTTTGTGTGTGTGTGTTTTTATTTTATTTTTTTTTACCAAGTCTCGTAAATTGTTATGGCCTTCAACACAGAGCACTAAAATAAGTGTGTGTGTGGCAACAGTAAAGGCGTATGGAGTATATGATCGATTGAAGCGCTGGCTGAAGCAGTGTTTTTATGAAGCCGAAAAGATCTGAGACACGACACCTGGGTCTCTTAGGAGAAACACCTACTGTGTGACAGAAGCTGGAGTGTGTCACTCTTGTCATCTCCCACCACAGAAATGACTGGGACACCCCAGCACACACACACACGCACACACGTGGACACATTCACACACACCTCAGTCACCTGTAGCAATTTGGGATAGCTCCCTTATTGTGGGTAAGGTCAGTGGGGGCTTGTTTAGGAGATAGATATGTCCCTCATCTCGTCAAACTTTGTATTATTCACAGTACCTTACTTCTCTCCGCAGTTATCGATTTGCTACACAGATTCAGTTTTGCTTGACTTTTCTATTTGTTCATGATTTGGTTCTTCCCCCAGTGGAAGAATTGACTGGATTGACACCAGAATCCATACCTAATGAAGACATCACGGTGGGTGGAATATTTCTAGAATTTGTAGAGTTATTTACACATAATCTAATTGATGTAATTATTGAAGCAGTATTGATTTGGTATAGATTTTAAATAACTCCTCGACAAAAAATATATTTGTAGCTGCTCGAACTAAAAGCTAACACCGATGCGCTTACTGTTGCATTTGGAAAGAGAAGAGAACATTAATAAATTAATTTTTTTCTATTTTGTGATGAGCCAACCCCAGAATGGCCCTGGAGCCGTGTCCAGGCGGGTGTGGCCTTGTGGAGTCAGCTGGCTGGTGCGGGAGGAGGGGGGGTAATGAGTATGCACTGTGACAGCTGGGATAAAGTGTATGGATGTGTTTGGTGGGAGTAATCAGCTGCCGACCATGGGGTGCAATAGGGTGATGTGAGGCTTTATGACTGCCGAGCTTACACACACACACACACACACACACACATGGACACAGAGGTCCGTTGGGACTGTATGCTTCACCTCACCCTTGTACTACTCAACATATCATGGGCTTCACAGCTAGCTTCTCCTTTTTTTTGCCTTCAGTAAAAATATATTTTCAATGTTGGCTTTTAAAGCTGGATGAAAATTAGATTTTTTGGGGGGGCGGGGGTGTTGTGAACGTATTTTAATTTTAAGGGAAAAAAATAACAAAAAATAATGATCAGAAAATAAATCACTGTGTTATTTCGGCTGCGATTCAGCTAAATAAAGCTGTTTTCTGTGAATTAGGAGCATTTGGTTGTTAAACAGCACACCCAGGAAATTATTGAATATGTGGTATTTTAAACAAATGCTTTTCCAATATTGCAGAAGAAAATGAATAATGTGGCATCATATATTTCTTGTGGTGGTGTTGTATAATTGCATTACTGAACAGATTTGCTTTGTTACAAACCACATCTCAATTGAAGTTTTTGGAGCCTGTGGCTACAGTGCTTTACAAATAATTGATATAAAGTAGGCCCTCCTCGCCAGTGAAATTGAACACACTAATAAATGCATAAAGAGAAAATAAATATTGATCACCCAGTACATGAGAATGGGATAGTTTTGATTTGATTCGTACAGTTTGTTGCATGTGAGTATTGGTGGTAGTGGGGAGCATGGACGTGTGTTTGTTTGACCATCTGGATGTTTGTGGTTGCCTCTCTACAAATGTGCAGCTGTAATTCTAAGCTTGAGTTGTCTGCGGTCTATAAATATTATGTCGGTGTCTGAGAAAGGTGAAAAGATGCCAATGTTGGTCTCTGTTTTAGCTTTTGGCTTCATTTCTCTCTGTGTGTGTGGGTGTGTGTGTGTGTGTAAAGTGAAAGTTGGATTGAATGTGTGAGAGTTGGAGCCCTTGCCTTGAACTCCTGGCCCTGTCACTCTGGGCTGCAGTTTTCCCCAGATCTTCCATGTTCTCTATAGTCAATGAGGAGGATAGGCGGGAAAGAGGATTATTGGTATTGATCTACCCAGAGGGATCATTAGGCATCACTATCAATTCACAGCTCCTAGCACACAGCACCGGCCTGCACAGACATTGCCAATTTGTCCCTATTAGAGAACCCAGTTTCTGGGTGTCTGCTGTGAAAGGCAGCTCAGGCCGCACTGGAGAACAGCCAGCTAGGGCCTGGTTTGGGCCTGACCACGGTGGGCTTGGCTGCACTTGATGATGAAACACTAGACTGGCTGTGATCACCTGCTTGATATCCTGAGGTATTTGCCATCACATTTGAATATGCAATAGACACCTTTTCTCTCCCTTTCCTGTATTTTGCATTAAGATGTCTGTGACAAAAAATGTTTATTTAGGGAAACAAAAGAAAAAAGTTTTTTTTTAGACTCACACATTCCACTTCCTGTCAGTAGCTTTTTCTACATCCCCATATTATTTACCAAGAGGTAATTGGCACTGTAATAGAATACTTCAGTGAGGCTTATCCAGCCTGGCCCACTTATCTGTGTAAGCTGGCTGTTCTGGGGACTAAAGCTGCTAGATCCGTTGTCGCTGACTTTAACCCTCTCTGCTCAAGTCAGGTGTGCAGGGAGCTGCACTGCTGACTGCTACTGCATACCATGATGGGTGGTAGATGCCAGCAGGCAGCTCTCACTTCACTTCAGTTTAGAGACACATCCACTTTTCTCTTTCTCCTGCTCTCTCTAAGGTTTTACATTCAATTTATTGGGCACTAGGTTAGCTTACCACATGGCTTTACACCAGCAAAATTTTAACATTATTATTTAAAATGTAACACAATTTATTACAATAAATGGAGAGATCCTCAACAGCAAAAAGCAAAAATAAATATTTGCCATTTCCTTACATTAAAAAAAACAAAAGGTATTATATTTGTTGTGTATTGTATGTAAATAACTAGCGATGACAATATCCTACAGGCTGGTGTACATACAGTTTAGAAGAGTGCTTAGAATGAAAGGGCTGTTTTTTTTGATAACATAAAAATAAAGAAGCCAATTTGGATACATATTATTTTTTAAAATAAAATTTCTCTGTATTTTTTTAATGGGTTTCAGTGTGTCTCAGCCTCACTCCCAAGGAGTGAGCCAGACGAACCTTGCAGCCAACCATGCGGGTCAGTGAACAGCAGGTGTTTTTTTTCTCACGCCCCTTGACTCCTTCACCGGCCTCTGTAGCTGCAACTTAACAAAAACACACATGCAGAAAGCCATCGCTTCCCACATTAACTGCACTCTCCCTGCAGTGGAATACAGCTTGGACACACTATACTCATAGTATATTAAGGAATATGCTGTGACAGAGAAATGTGTCTGACTTTGTAAACAGTGCCAGGGTTAGTAAAGACTGTTCCATTTCACATTGTGGTCTATTAGAGGGTGAGCTGGGTGTGAAGGACATCTTACAGATCTTTTAAGTGCTCTAATAAATCATCTTGAGGACATTCAAAATTCATCAGTGCTAGCTCTTTGCCCTCTGTCTTCCTGAAACGTTGGTCAGACAGCCTTTACACATGAGCACACTCACTGGAAGCTGTTCTCCAGGGGAGCAACACATTGGTCCTAAACCTGACTTTTTGCATGTGGAAATCAAAGACTCGCTGGTAATGACTTCAGTCTGGGCAATGTGTGGGGGTCCTTTTGAGCTGCGATTCCCCAGGCGCAGCGCTCCTTTCACACTTCCTCATTCACAGGCGATTCATACGACTCTGCAGCTCTATCATGCTGGGTCAACGACCACACAAATGTCATATGGAGCCAGCTCTGTTTTAACCAGCCCCATTCAGTCAGCCACACTTCATCAAATATAACAGCAAAGGAAATATTTGTAAGATTAAATCATCAGGAAGTATCACGAACCACTTTTTTTTTTTTTTTTTGTATTAGCATTAAATTGCATAGAGACCATAAAAGAAAGAAAAGAATCAAACTGATGATCTAATTGCTGCTTTGTTAAGCTTCAGGAGCAGTGTCATGGAGCCACCAAGAGAGGGCAGTGTGGCCTGCCTAAGAGCATGGCTAGCAGCTGCAATTCATGGTTGGAACATTGTGATCACCTGACATTTGCTTGGTTTGTTATATGCCTAGATGACATGCAGACATCACCGTCCTTTTTTCTTTCTTCATGGTGGCGTGGAGAAACTCTCTGATCTTCTCTCCAGCATGCACGCCTTTGCTATAGGTTTTGGTTAATTTCCTCTCAGTTCACTTTTAATGGGAGCATTTCCTAGTAGAGTGAATATATTGTGCTTGAGAAGCCAACCCATTATTTGCTTCATCTTATAAATAATAATACTCTCTTAGAATGTTATTAGAAGCAAAAGGGACATTTGTTAAATTAAACCGACTACATGGTCAAGCGCCATTTTGTTGCTATCCTTTGTGTTTTTATGAGGCACTGGAGGCAGACTGTCTGGGAGTAATCAGATAAAAACAGGAATCATTCATGATCCTTAAAAATGTACAAATGAAAAATAAACAGATTGCACAGAGGCAGCGGGAGTGACGTGTGCTTCCCTTTTTTTTTCATGGTTTTTACCCAGAGGGCCACTCATTGGTGGATCTCACTGGTAGAATTTCAGCATCACATCTCAATATGCATTTGTGTCGTCTTGTATGTTTTGTTATCTGAGGATGTAAGAATGTGTATGTGCATCTTCTGAGGGGTGATGGGAGAGGCTTAGTGTGTGCAAGCGAAGGAAGAAAAGGAGAGAAAAAGAACGGAGAGATGGATGAGGGCAGTTCGGGGGCCCTGGGTGTTTTAATTATCCACCGCTCTGTCGTTGGGTCAGAGCTCGCTATCTCTTCCTGGCTTTATCCCTGTCTCATGATTTGAGCAGTACCTTTATCCCTAAGCCTTCAGCTCCTCTGGCCAAACAAAGAAAAAAGGGAGGGCAAAGAAGGGGTTTTACAGCAGTAACTATGCCACATTTACCATTAATATCCCTCAATCTCCTCTTTTTTTATGTAGTGCAGAGCAGAGTAACCTCAATAAAGTGACCCCAGTGAGGCCTGGTGGTGTATGAATATGGCTGTTGGGATAGAGGATCCTCTTGCACTAGGTCAGAGCCGGTCTAGCTCTTCTGAAAAGCTGAAGCTAAGTGCTGGCAGCCTCCTAAACAAGTGAGGTGAAGGAGCACATTTTTTTTTATCTCCTTTCTCTCTTCACTCTTTCATTCGACCTTTTTTTTCGTAAGAAGAGATCATCGAAATGCCAAGCGTTTCAGGAACGCTGTTTGTCTGATAACACTATTGGCTGAAGAATGGCTACTGTGGATGGACACAGTGGTCACATGACCTTGCTGTAGAATTCCCCTCCAAGCGGAAGCGTTTACACATCCACCAAAGAATCAGGGTCGATTACGCTGGCTTTGAGTTTACAGACAAACTGAATGCAGTTTTACTTTCAGCGAGAATTTTACTTTCACATTTTAACTATTGTATTATTTCCTGTAAATTTTGAACATGCTTCTTTTTAGCACCCCCCCAAAAAAAAGAAAAAAATTGAAAAAGGTGTTCCTTTTGTTTGAAATTAACAGAACGTTTTCTAAAATTCTGCGGTGAAAAGAAAAACATAATAATTCACTTTTTGTGTCACAATTATTCCTGGTATTCTTTTATAAATTTTGTCATTTTTAAAATCATATTCACCAAAATATATTAAAGGAAGAGAGAGATTTATTGTAGAAAAAATCATCACCAGACAGAAAGCCTTTCCCCCCCTTTTACTGTTGATATATTGTTTTTCCCCCAAAAAACCCCAAAACAACAAAAGCAGAAAGTAAACATATTTCTTAGGACGCGCACAGAAGCTTGTGTGTGTATACTGTATATATCGCAGATGCTTATGTGTTACTCTGTAATTTCTGGACTGTACTATATCTCCATGACAACATGGTTTTGATGTGGGTTCCCTTCCTGACATTTCCCTGTTTGGGAAGGCTTGTGAATTGCATTGCCTCTCCTTCAGTCAG
>VUQR01005007.1:2512-37047 GCA_015108515.1 Hemichromis elongatus
GCCCGTAGGGGGCCCCCCCCCCCCCCCCCCCACCTCTGCAGAGCTATGATCACACAGTCAAAGTGTTTCAGACTTCGCTGCCAAATGTACTGAAACACATTAAAACAATATTCACAGAATAACATAAACGTAATCAGAATCCAGCATGTGCAGATTTTCCTCATTCGTTATTTTCTGTGCACTGATGCATTCGCCCTCTCCCCGTCAGCTTCATTACAGACGCAGCAACAGTGAGTTGGCAGAAACGTCCATGCGCGCTCTCTCCCTCTCTGTGTGAAACAAACTCACTGCAGAGATTTTATTTCCTTTTATTCAACCCGCCTGCTCTTTTCAGACCATCATTTCCCTGACACTTAATGACTGAGTGCATGTGTGATATCTGGATGTGTTCGTTTCAAAGGCGTTTTTATTAATGTTTATTAATGCCGTCTCCCATTTCCCGTCTGCAGCGCCTACAGTCGCTCATTAGCTCACGTACCCCCCTCATCCCCAACCCTGTTCATCTGTCTCGTGGCTCCCCCCTCCCCGCCCAACCTCGATCTGTCTCTTCAGTTTTTCATGTCCTTTCATCTGCTCTGCTTCATATTCTGATCAATCTGCTCTTCCTTCTCATCCTCTCCCCCCTCTACATAAACTCCCCAGAGTCGTCGTATCGTCTCCCCTGCTGCTTGTTTCACAGAGTTCAGAGACAACGTCAAATGCACACGATCTGTCTGTTAAATGTGTTAAAAAAAATGCACTTGGCCACAAATAGGTTTGATTTTTGCATCATCAGTGGGACTTTAGCAGTACACTTTTAAATTATGCTTGTTTTTTTTTGTTTTTTTAAATATTGGGGATCATCAAATTGCACTTGCAGTAACTAATTCAAAAACACATTAAGGAAAAAAGCTAAATATTTTTTAATAATTTGGAGGCAAAAAAAACAACTAAGAAGACTAAACACTATCTATTTTCACAAACAAACAAAAAAAGACATTTAACAGCCTTTAACCCGCCAGCTCCGGAGCACAAAATCAGTAAGAACAGAGTTTGTAGTCTCGTGTATTCACAGCTAGCCAGAGGTCGTCCCGTGTGCTCCACTCAGGCAACTTCCTGAATTACATTAGCAAGATTTTTGAAAAGGGAGAGCACGCCTCATGCCAACTACCTCGTGTAATGACAGCTTCAGATTAACTCCTGTTCTGCAAAGTGACACCAGTATAAAAGTTTTTTAAAGCCACAGAAGTACTGTACAGATATTCAGAGGTGTCAACTCTCTTTAAACACTCTTCTGATTGGTTTATAATCTCAGTTGTTGTTTCAGTTCTTACTAAATAGAACAAGAAGTTAATGTTCTACATTACAGTTCAATTTACAGTCTGAACGGATCATAAAGCTGGGGCTGCTCTACTGAGCATGCGCCTTCCCTACACTTTTTCAGTCAGCTAAAACAGCAATGCCGATCACCAGTGTGTGATTTCAAGGCGGTCATATCCATCTTTAATATACAGTCTATAATTGTGAGCCGATTCTACCAATATTTCAAGAGCCTGTTTGTGAAAATGGCTCTAAACATTAGATTATTAGGGGTGGGTCTAAGAGAAAGTCTTCCACGAAGACTGACGACTTCTTAACGCTTGGTTCGGTTCACTTAGCTACACGACCACTCAGCCATTTCCCCCCTGCGTTCTTCTTCCTCTCAGTTTGAGCTCTTTGGATCCATCTGCCCAAAGCAACAAAGGCAGAGTGACGTATAGGCGGTTACTGTCAGTGCTAGGCTGCCGCTATTGTCATCTGTATTCTTCTGTCATCCCTCTTTCCCTAACTCAGCCACAGTCCAACACTCCACCCTCTCTCACTCTTTCAGTTTCTCTCTCACTGCTGCTAATACAGAGCAGTATGAAAGTCCAGCACATGCCAGGAGACTGCAGCAACAGCCAAAAATACAAGGAACGGGAGGGGGGAGGAAAGAGAAGGAAACGTGATGAAGACGAGCAACGTCGGCAACAGCACTCTGCGTGTAAAGCTTCCAGCTTCACGTAAAGTAACATCTATCAAGTCCTCATTCACTCAGAGAAAATGACATATGTCAAACATTCTGCATCAATAAAGGAGCCTCACAAACACAAAGTAAACAAAAAGATGAGACAAACAAATGCTTCATGACAACTCTGCACACTTCAGGCGTCGTTATTCACACCACACATGCCTTCACTGAGACGTGGGGGCTACAGCGAGCAGGTTAGCATCTCTTCCAGTTGCTCCACGACTGCACTGTCACTCAATCGGCAATCAGCAAATATGTGCTCGGCTTCGTGTTTCGTGCACACGCAGCCTCCTTCGCAGGGAAATACAGAGCATCGAATCCTCCATCTTAATATTGACACTGCACCCTGTTTGAGGTCTGCATCTGTGCACAGAGCCTGCACTCCCACTGCTACAGCACTTCATCCTCTGTTCCCCATTCTTCACGTCTGCCGTTCTCTCGTGCATCAGGTGACCCCGTAAGTTTCAGAAGCTTTCAAAAACAGCTCGTTATTTTACGAGCAGCAGTACAATTTCTGTTAGGCCATTTGCTGCAGAGATGCGGACGACAGTGCCCGATAAAGCAGGTGAACCTTGAGTTTACAATATGAATGAGTCTGTGTGAAGCACGAACAGCAGAACAAGTGTCCTTCAAGTCGGCCCACGCTTCATATATGCGTTTGCTTTAAGCTACGAAGGATCAAAGGTACCAAAAATCCCAAAATAATTTTATAAAAATGATTCGCTAAATCACTGAAAATTTCTTTCTCGCGTTTCTGCCCATTTATTTCTAACCTCTTACTTCTGCATCTCTTTGTGCTTTTCTTCTTCAGTGTGCAGATGAAAAGGCTGTCATTTAGCACGTCATATTGTCAGCTTTAAACCTATTGGCTTAAAATACCAGCACACAACAGAAATGGCTGAGACACCTACGGTAATGGGGCTGAAAATAATTTATTAAAAAAAATAAATAAATATTTGACATATTTATAAAATTAATGCTTATTCCATAATTTTGCTTTGGTTATTTGCATATTTTTTAATTGAATTTATTTAATTAACTTAAATTAAATGTATTAAAATTCTGATTTTTTTGATTTTTAAAGTTTTGATCCTCAGTGATCAAAAACAAAACTCTAAGTTTGTAACTGCTGTCTTGCTGTAAACAAGCCTGCTTAGCACAGTAGTTTATGCCTATTGTGAACAGTCTCTGCAGTCATTAAAGCATGTCGGCTTAACATTTAGCTTTCCTAAATTAGCCTGTCGGGCATTCGGCTAACGAACAAAGACAAAACTGCTTAACTTTACAACTGTTTAATTACCTCGACCGAGTCTCCCGAAGCACACAGTCTATAAAAATGTCTCCTGTCAACACAACTTCAATCTAATCGTCTTATACCGTTTCCTTCTTTTCCAATCATAAGTAAACAAACGGCTGTGGAGACTTCCTGCCTCCATAATAACAGTGAAAGCATGAACGACTGAATGGGTGCGTGACATCAGCGTGGATCTTAGCAGACCTTAAACTAAATAAAGGCATTTGAAGCAACAAATGTGAACGTGTGAATGGGACACTCGCCAATTTCCATGCACAGTGAGTAAAGTTCAGATAAAGTACAGGTTAGTGACTCAGTAAGAGGCAACAGCTCCGGTCACGTGACATGCATGACTTTTAATCTTCTCCCATAGAGCTAAAGGTTTGATTACATGTTCACTAAACACAGTTTATCTTTACGGTATGTGCAGGTGTGAAGCATGGGTATTAACAAGCGAAGATGCTACGCTCATGCGTGCCCCAGCCGTGTGAATGTTATTCCAGCTAAAGTATAAACAGACGCACGCAGATTAGAGATTAGATCAGGTAGCAGCGGTGTTCAGTGCAGCTATGATCCAGTCGCAAACATCCATGATCCACTAGCAGCCCCCCCCCCCCTCGGGGCTCTGGACCAGCCCTCTTTTAGAAACATGGCCTCTTTGAAGTTTGCAGGGAGGGGAGGAAGGAGAGGGAGGGGCGAGCGTAGGATAGGAAAAATTAAAAAAAAGATGGATTAATTGATTTATCTATCATTTATTTATTAATCATAAAGCACCTCTGCAAAATGATGTGTAAAGTTTGAAAAGACTGATGAGTGCATGAAGGCCAGAAAGATAAATGTTGGATGGATAGCTTCAGCAGGATGGGGGTAAATGGGTAAATTTGGGTGGTGTTTTTAGTGTGTGGTAGGAATCCCCTCTGGGCTCAACGTAGCAGCAGTCTCACTGATAAATGCGCATTTCAAATCCCTTTTTTATGCAGACAAGGGCAACGCGCACCCGCACACAAAGGACAGCTGCACTTTAAACTGAACACAGACACATCCTGACACCCGCCCACCCCGTGACATGACGCAGGAGCACACTCGACACACGAGTATTGATTATCGCTGCCCAGTAAAGCGGCATTTTAACCGGGCAACTCTGCAGAGCTGGGATCTATAGCGACCGCGTGTTTCTCATGACTCAGCAGCATCCGTGCACCAAATGAGATCACGTACAGTCTAACACAGCCCGACAGCATCCCCCTTACTGTACCGCCTTCAGCATGTGAAGGAGAAGTGAACAAACCACAGCAGCTGTTGTTAAAAAAAAAAAGTGCCCGTCATCTTTCAGCTGTATTACTGCAGTGACTGCAGCAGGCTCTCTTATTTTCAAGGTGAAGGAGAGCTGAGCAGCTGTAAGCTAGCAGAGGAAGTCTCCCTCTCTGTGTTTTGGATCACTCCTGCAAGTGTGCGCACAAACCCAAATTTAAACGCAGAGGTGTGCTGTAACGAGCCGAGGCCTGAGCAGCAACGTGCATGTTTGCGTTTCAACGCATTAACTCCTTATTGCATCATCGACTTTTGGAGCCTCTTTAATGTTTTATAGATTGACTCTCCTCTAGAAGCTCTTGTCATTTCTCAGTTATATCTGATCAAACGCTAATGGGATTGCTGGTCTGCTATTAGAAAACAACACACTTAGCACTCAGATCTCAGCATCTGCATTATGGCTGGATTATGCAAAAGGTTTAGAGCAGAACCGGACCACTGGATGGTTTTGCAAAGTGTAAAAAAAATTGCAGAGAAGTCGTTAAAAATTCACATTTTTCGATAAAATGCACCCCTGTTCCTGGTGTGGTGATGTAAGCATTATTACACTGAAGTGGAAAGTGAAAGGGAAGTTTAAGGTATTTCTAGATCTCAACAAACTTGTTTGAATCACATTTAATACAATGTTGTTAGATTCCCAAATACTTTATCCATTAAAAATTTTGGACTTTGATCTGTAAATGATACTGGATATGCTATGATTAATTATTATCCAGCAGCTTTACTGGTCCATCACACTTAAGATCAAACATGGAAGTGCATGACCTAAAAAGAGGTTGACACTCTGGTTTAGAGGCAGATTTATTTTTGAGATGTGATGAAGTGATATTGCGGCAGTAAAGGTTAATAACCTTCATGCTTTAAGTTTTAGGAGCTACTATGTGTTTGCAGTAGTATGCATTGAAAAGGGACTTTCCTGGCTCAGAATGGGTCTCTGGGATGTGGCATTAAAAGTTTGCCTTTTACCGTATAATAAAGAAATCTGTGCATTTTCCTGTTACTTCTAGCTACTTATTAGGCAAGATTAAAGGAATATCAAATTAACAAAACTGGTTAAAAAACAACATTTATTTCACTGCTTTGGATTTTTCTTTGGCTCTGGCTAAAACCTCTTGAATGAGGTGCCAAAATTCCTGTCGGCAGGAAAAACCCTGCCTTAGTCCCAAAGTCTCTTACCCAGCCAATACTAAGTAAGATGCAGATTAGAAACTGACTGAAATTAAAGTTCCAGCCACACATTTTCTACCGCTTATCTGGGTGGGGGGCAGCAGACAAAGCCGAGGTGCCCAGACGTTCCTCTCCCCAGCCACCTCCTTCAGCTATTCTGGGGGGAACGCCAGGGAGTTCCCAAACCAGCTAAGAGACTTAATCTCACCAGAGTGCCTTGGGTCTACCCTGGAGCTTCCGCTCAGTTAGAGAAAATGAAACACCTCCTCTAAGAGGCATCCAGGAGGCTTCATACTCAGATCTCTGAGTTCCTCAGCCCTCCAGGGTGATTCACCGGTCACACTGTGGTCCTGCTCTGTCCTCTAGCCACAAGCTGTGGGTAGTAATCAAAAGACCGAGGATATAAATGACCAGTGCATTTGAAGTTTAACTGACTGAGAAATAAAACTTGCATGATATTAACCGCTGCATTTAAACCTCTTAAACAATAGTGAGACATGCTGGCAGGAAAAGGCTATTCTGGAAATTACAAAATGATATGATAAAAGCGTGGACATGTAATGTATAACTAAAAGCTGAAGAGAACTGATCTCACCTTTATGATTAACCCTGAATAACCTTTTCCGGCTAAAATCATAGGAGCTAGACGCAAACACGGATGTGCTGTGTGTTATTGAAAACGACAAATTTCAGTTTACATTAAAAGGAAACCCTGTCATTTGAAGCAATGACCCTCCTCTCTGTCACACACACACACACACACACACACAGCCTGTGTGCCTCTCACACTCTGACAGACGTCTGCAATGAGCGAGCATGTGTGCTGTGAGAAAAATAAGAAAGGGAGGGAGCAGAGACGGATCCTGAGACTGAGGGGCACAGTCTGTGCTGCGTTGATTAGGCTGCAGGAACAAAGGCGGAAAGAACGGAGAGACTTATAACGCTTTTCAAGAGCCGATAACGGCGCACGCACATAAACCTTCATGGCTGCAAACATGGTGCACACACGACAACAAAAGCACCCTTAAAAAAAACCCGAAACAAATCAAGTGCTGTAAATGGCTCTCTTAGCACTGCAGAACACCAGTTTGAAAAAAAAAAAATGCTGTTCATGACAAAAACACTGCCCAGTCCTGGGAGCAAACATCAGTGGTCAGTGACTTGACTCCAAAAGTAAAACTATTCATTTTCTTTAGAAGCGGTGGGGAGTTAGGACACAGTAGATGTCACGATTAGGGCTAAAACTACCAGTGTTTTCATGGACTACTGTTAGTCTGTTAAAAATATGACAAATTCTGCTCCTTATTTTAAAACCAATATAATAATCAATGAATTATTGTCTAATTGTTGAGCATTTTTCTTATTAATGTAGGGGCTCTGTACTTTTTGCACCTTCCCGCTTTTCTGAAACCCTGCACTACCTGATCCGAGGATGGCATTTGCACATGGATGTAAGAACTCTGGTTCACACTAAGCTGTCTCGGATCTTTATCTTTTGCTTGGCTTGAAGATCTGGGTTCTGGTCAGGACACAAACCTGTGGCAGGCATTTCCTAGTCGCCTGATGCTGTAGGGACAACGGGCTCTCAATCATGGAGTCCAGCCTCTCTGACGAGCTGGAGGTCAGCCCTCCCCAGTCTGTCTGACTGGGAGTGGTGCCCGCTGTTTCCGGAGAGGTCAGCGGCAGGTCACTGGCATAGCCCGACTCCAAAAGAGACGTCCTCTCCTGTGCACACGCTGGAGAGTCCAACCTGAATCCTTTGACAGCCGTCGTCTCCTGAATCTTCAAGAAATCCCCTGCAGATATTTTGGTTCTGCTTTTGTCCTGCTCAGACAGTTGGACCTTGAGGATATTTTCTGTTACCGGAGATGGTGTTGGAGGCTCTTTGTGGACCTCCACCTCTTCGTCACTTTGACCCCTCCACACTGGAGAGCCATAGTCACTGGGGTACACCGTCCTCACCACACAGAGTTTACCGTCCGCCTCCTTGATGTGGACCACACCTTTTCTCTCCCTGTCTGAAGGCGTCTTCACCACCTGTACAGCCCCTTCTCCTCCACCTTTTCCCCCTCCATGCTCCTTTTCATTTTTATCCTCTCTGCTCTTGTCTTTTTTCTCCTTCTTCTGTCGGAGTATCCAAGGCTTCTCCAGGACCCCTTGGACTTTTTCCCTAACACGATAGACTCGCCCTCCGCCCGGAGTCGTGCTCCCCAGAGCTGGGGCTGTGTTGACTGGGGTGGTAGTGGTGGTTTGGCTCGGGATGCTGGAGACATCTATGATTGCACTGACGGTGTCTTCCTCCCCTGGAAAGCAGAAGACCCCTTTCCAAGCTGGGCTGGGTTTGGGGGTCCCTTCAAGTATTATGTTGCCCAAAAGCCCCCCAGCGCTGGTGCTCACAGAGCCAAGGGAAAGAGTATTGCTGTGGGGATACATTTTGGAATAATGTGTATCAGGCACTATTTGAGTCCTAGCTCTGCTGTGAAAATCTGAACCAAACGTTGCTCTGACAGCAGCTTTTTCCTCCTCGTCTTCGTCGTCCTCCTCCTCTTTTTCGTCAGGCTCGAGGCTTCTCTGCCGCTCACTTTCCTCTAGCTCTGCTTCGCCTTTCTTGCTCTTCTTGCCCTTGTGCTTGCGTCTGAAACGCAGACGCTTCTTTGGTGAAAGTGTGGGGGCTCCACCAAGCTCTCCTTCTCGAGGAGGCCGAACACAGCCCATGGAGTTCCCCATGACTTTAATCTCGCCGAAGAAGAGCGTAGAAAAAAAGGAAAGGCAGCTATTTCATAAGAGAACCTAAAGTGATGCTCATTTAGGTTTATTCCATTTGTTTATTTAAAAAAAAATAAAAAGAGGAACTGTAAGGCTCCCTCGTTAATCTGACCTATGAGGGTTGGGACAAGTTGAGACGAGGAGGCTTTGCTTCATTTTCTGTGGCAATGTCTTAATTCAACCCGTTGAAAATAAAGGTGGAAGAAGAGAAAAAGTCAGTGTTTTCCTCAGGCAGTTATTGGTCCGATCTTGTGGCAGGCTGTTATGTCAAAGGACCTCCACGTCCTTTATCTTTCCTCCACCTGACCTGACTCAGACTCGCCCAGTGCAGTTGCCAGACACTCGCTCTCTAAGGACACAGGTTTACTTTTCCTGTTTTCTCAATCCGAAAAGACTTGTGGCCAGACTCAAGGACATGAGGACGCGGTTGTGTCAGCAGAGCCACACGAGGGAGGAAAATAAATTCAGTTTGGGTCAGATGTCTGATTTATCACCGGCCCTCTGGCAGGTGAGCTGTAACCTGGTGTAAGGGAACGTGTCAGGCAGGATGATGAGTTGCTGGAGAGAGAAAAATATAGTACAGTGCAGTGCTGTTCAGCCCATTAGAGATATTCCAGAGGCCTCACACACACACACTGTATGCACCGGTGTGTGACACGAGAAGCAAGTGTTAAAGCCTGAATCTGAAAGAATGGCAGAATTTCTGGGTCTCGTCTCACTTCTCAGTTCAGTGTTATGATTCTGAATATTAGAGATGAGGTGAGAGAAACAACACTTTCGTCGGCTTCGGTTTCACCGCGATACTTCCATCATCAACAATCCAAAAACAGATTTAATGTCAGGTACAGGTGCTGGTGTTATCCAGGAGCTCTAGTATCTATCTGAGCTCATGAATTAATGATGCCCTCTCCTTCCCTGGTAATGTTGATACAGTGCAAGATAAGACAAGTAAGATCAGTGGGAATCCCGTCCATCAACTCAGTCCTAGTGGAAGCCGTATTAATGGTGATACTGTCGATATCCCTCATAGTAATGGCACGCTCAGAGTCTCATTTTGTCGAGGCAGCGCACTGACCAGATTAGTTGTGGGGGACAGAGTGTGTAGTCAGCCAATGCCACTGCAGATTGCAGGGGGAATCAGCCAATACACTGACAGCTTGCTAAATACTCAAATCAGAGCATCAGCTTCCCGCCTCGATGCTTCTCGTCATCCTCCCACGACTTGTGCTGTTCAATGAGCTGGTTTCTCACGTGACGTGTCAATCCTTCTGCCATGTGTCTGTTCCACATCTACACCTCGAGCTGCTGCTGTCAATATGTCAGGATTCAAAACTGCTGGCATTAATTTCTCCTATTGACAGGATTGGCAGGCAAGTTGGCAGTTTTTCTAGTGATTATCTGAGGTGACCAATTACATTGGGCCACATACAGATGCTGCAGCTGTTAGAACAGCAGAGCATCTGTATAAATCTGAAAGTAGACAAATACAGGCAGACTCCACCTTGAGCTCCCCAGACAGCTCAGCATCGTGTCTCTCTCTGCTCTGAATACCTGGGCACAGACTGTCCCCACCTTGATGTTAGATTCCCCGAGGATCAAAGTTGACTTGTGCTTCAGTACTATCCAATCATAAACCTGCTGTGTCCTCCTGTCAGTCTGCCAAGCGTCCCCTTCATCAGGTGGTGCAGTGCGACGATGCAACAGCCTGACACCATCCACAGTTTGCAGGAGTAATGGTGGGGGGGTATTTAGATCAGGTCTAACACAAAAAAAACTAAAAAGCCTCTCACTGTTTCTCCTCTCGGGTGCCTTTTTTTTTTTTCCCTTTTAATAGCTTCTCACATCCACCAGGTCTAATTAGAAATTAGGCATGTGGGGTGGGAAGTGCAGCTTGCACTCTGAGGCTGAGGAAGACGTGGGTCCTCTGTCGGGGTAGGTGAGGTCTTGCAAAGATCAAGATCTAGTTGCGGACGTAGTTCGTGTGCAGATGTGTACTGCACCTGGAACAGAGCCAGAGGGATATAGCGTCCAGTAAAGGGCAGTCCCAAAGATCACACAGCACAGCGGCAGAGGTTAGGACAAAAGAGTACGCAGCCCATGTCCCCTTAAAAGACAGACAAGAGGGGAGAGAGGAAAAAAAATAGAAACACAGGGCGTCTCCAGTTAAAATGAAACTGTGGCTCCCTCAGACAAGCATGGCTGGACTGATCCGATTGATACGGTGGAGTTTCTGTCCAAAAGGGAGTACGAATGTATGTTTAGTGCCCGCCAGGTTGGGCGGTCCCCCGGTCAGCTGTGTGAGCTCTTTCTGCATACGTGTCCACGAGTGTGTCTTGTCCTGCTGTGTATTTGTGGTCTGAGGCCTGCTGATCAGGGGAAGCCGGGAGCTCCAGTGACAGCAGGCAGCCTGGATCGGTCTCTCCCTCGACTGGCTCTGCTCCTCCGCTTTATCCTTCGCTGGCAGACACCGATAGAGGGAGAGAAAAGCTTTTATCTCCCGGCTGCTGCAGCTTCACACTCTCTTCTGCGCGATCTCTCACTCTCACAGTCCACCCCTCCCTCCTTGGCTCTCCTCCTCCTCCTATCCGCTTCCTCGTTACTCCCGTCACTCTCTCTCGCTAGCTCTCTCTCTCTTGGCTGTTAGTGAGCAGCTTTCCATCCCACAAACACACACACTTGACCCAAAAGCTTTCCTGAATGACAGGCTGCAACAGGGACAGAGGCAAAAAAACAGCCATCCAGGCAGACAGGAGAGAAATCAAATCTAAATCAGACCGTTGCTTCTGTGATAATAAATGAGAAGCCGGTAAGCATTTCAATTCGTCTCTCTCTCCATCTATTCCCTTCAATCTCCACCTGCCCGTGAAGCTACAGGTTATGAATGGCAGGGTAAAGTAAATGTAATAGAAGGGAAAGAAGGAAGGAGTGAGGAGAGAAATTTAAAGGAATTAGTGGAGAGCTAAAAAAGAAAGAAAGATGAGGATGCAGGGAAGAAGAAAAATCCAGGAGAGGAGTGAAATGGAAGCACAGACACATCATAACAGAGATATCTGTGCACAATTCAGCAAGCCTTCATTTTCAATAGCTGCATCAGATCAGTCTGTGCACAATTACAGCCATATGGAAGCTGCAGCGTTTTTGCATTAAAGTGATGAAGTACCTGGATTTAAAGGGCAGTTAATCCAGTAGATTTGCCAGAAAATCCCCCTTTCAATCTGACTGCTAAAACCCATAAACAGTTAATGCTTTGACACAAACATTGTTTCAGCAATCAAAAATGTGCACACACACAGATTGCAATTGCTTAAATGTTTTTGGTTATCAGATGCGTTTTTGGAGTTTGCCCGTTTCCAAATGATGGAAAATACTCAACATTAGCCCTCAATATAAAATTCCACAGGAATCGGATCCATATTTCCGACCCAAAACAGTCATCAATCGCTATAATTTGAACGCACACATTTGTCTCCCCCTCCTCCCCCACCTACAGTCTTTAAGCCTCTATAGGCTTCCACCCACCACCTCTCCACATAAGTTGAATAAAACCGCTTATGCACGTGAATCTGTACAGTACAGCATGGCAATAACTCTGCAGGAGAAAGATTCATCAGTCACTGGCACCGACACTGCAGACGTCTGAACACACAACATTCGCCTGATCTACGGTGAATGCTTTTACAGTGACGCATATGGATGGAGACCTCCAAAAATGCAATACTCTCAAGTGGTGGTGAATCCAGTGGTAATCCATCTTCGCTCATTAACCACGAGCATAAGCGAACACACAAACGCACATGGAAAATTCATGAACCAATAGGAGGAAAGCACTAATCAAGTCCCAGAGGCTTTCATCCCTTCGCGGTGAGCCCTGGAAATCTCAGGCCGCAAGCTTCGCCTGCTCAACCCAGCTTTACGCACAAATCTCAGAAGCTCTTCTGATAATATATTTAGCAGCTCTTTAGATGACGACGCCCTCTTAAACAGAGATTTTAAGGTGCTGACCCTTTACATTCTCACATAAATGACAACAATGAAAATGTGACTTTCCTGCGGCGCCCCTTTGTGTCACTTTATCAAAGGACCATTAAAGAAAATGCAAAATGTGGTTTATGGCTTATAAGATTAGTAACCAATATTACAGAAACTATGATAAATGTTTTTAAAATACTGGAAGACTCATGACCAGCTGTTGCCACGTTATGCTGCAAAGCACAGCTGAAGAGACAAAGGGATTTTTGTGTTGACGATTTTGCCCAAATCCCTTTCTTTGGCTTTTGAAACTCTAAATGTCAGCTTGTATATTATTATTAGTATGATTGCACAGAGCAATCATAATCAGAATAATGTAAATAGATGGGTGAAGCCAGGAGCGATGCAAGCCCTGCTTATAAACCAACAG
The DNA here is from genome assembly GCA_015108515.1 of Hemichromis elongatus. Taxonomy (NCBI): domain Eukaryota; kingdom Metazoa; phylum Chordata; class Actinopteri; order Cichliformes; family Cichlidae; genus Hemichromis; species Hemichromis elongatus. The sequence continues at coordinate 15,479 of VUQR01005007.1, forward strand.
ATGATTATTTTCACTTTAATCAGAATGAGAATCCTTTATAATTCCCTATGAAAACGATGCACATAAATATGTACTTTGAGAATTAAACCGCAGCTCACACGGCTGTCAGATTTATCCGACCCAAATGGTGATCAACCTGAAGACACAACGAATTGAAACCGCCTGCTCACCTGTCTTGTAGCAGGCCAATGAAACTAAACATTTCTTCTCCAGCTTAAAAATGAACTCACTGGCAGTCACACAGAGCTACTTTGGCCAATCACAGCCAGACACAGTGCAGCTGGAGGAGGATCCATAACAAACACAACCATCTGCGATACGGAGCTTAACTGTGACATCTAGTGGTCTGACAGGGTAACTACAACCAGGACTCACTACTGCAAATGAGAAATTCTAATGATTAGATTTAGGATCATTTTCTGTTGCCTACGATAAAACAGTCTGAGATAAAACGGGTAGAGGTTCATTTGTATCTTCATGTGCTAGTAAAGTACCATATTTTTGGACTATAAGGCACACTTACAGGCACACTAAATTGTCAGCACGCCTTATAATCCTGTACACCTTATGGTCCGAAAAAGGCGGTAACTTAAATCGCTAACAACAGTTATGACCCAAATGAAAAATGATAGCCCAGTGAGAGCTCCTATAATTAGCTGATGTGCTGAGTCACTCATTTGCACACGTCCTGGTCTCAAAGACCTGCAGGGCTTCTTTCCAAAAACAACTTCTAAATCTTCATTCATCATCAGTCCAAAACGACGAGTGGAAATAATGTGAAAATTACACGTTTCCCTTCTGTGGGGCACACTATTCTAATTTTCTGTTTTCGTGTTGTTTTGATGAGTGGGCTTGTTAAAAAAACGTCTTAATCATTGCATAAAGTTATTTTTTTGTATTTGTCGCCCAGTAGATGTTACCGTGTACACCATGATCTGATGTCTTGGCTTTCATTGAACCTAAGGACCGAGCAACATTAGGCTAATTCAGGACAGAGTTGAGCTTATTTCCCCGCGCTCCAAATTCTGCTATTCATAAGCAGAATTAACATCAGCTCCTTGTTTTTCTGCCTAAAGCTCGTTTCTGGCCCGATATCATTAGTCCTAGAGTAGCTTTGCATGGCTCACAGATTTCATTTCTCATACTGGGTTTTGGTGCAAGCACTCAGTTCATGCTCTATATGAAACAAAGAGAATGAGCCACTCCTCCTTTAAGAATACTTCTTCCAATTGGCTGCTCCTAACAAAAAGAAGGTTTGAGCAGCAGATGGGTGGGGCTTCTATGCTCACATCTACAACTGCATGCATAAAATTATGTTGTTATACCTGCTCTTAGTGACATCAGATGGAGCAATGGGTAGAAAAAAAACAGTCTAAAACCTTTAAGAAAAAAAGAGCACTACGACGACAGAAAATGACGCTAAACAGGCTCATTTAAATGTGCTTTCATTCTGTCCCATATCTGCTTTTGTTATGATAGCTTTTATAATATTGGTAACCTTAAAATTTCTTGGTCTTGTTGATTAATGTCAAAGAAAGGAAAAAAATAATAGTGTCTGTACTACTATGAAACCAGAGCGGATTTTATTATTAAACAACCTGAAAAGGCTGTTTTATTTAATGTGACCTTGTGGCAACAATTTCTATTTATCTGACAAGCACTGAATCGAGTCCAGCAGCAGATCCATGTGACTGGAGTTTTCCAGTCCAGCTCTAATGCAAAACTGTCCTCATCTAGTGAACTCGCTGAACTCCCGAAAGTCAAACTATCTGCTGTTCTGAGCCAGTTCCCTCCTTCCCGCTGATTCATTTTTAACACTGGTTCATTTCTTCTGTCCGCAGCTCCTGCAGAACCCTTCAGGTCCTTCAGCGCTCTTTCACCCTTCATCTCTTTAGCAAGCTCACCGATGTCCTGCTGAGTCACGCAGGGGTGTCATGCATTACTGTTTCTATGGCAACCAGCTGGCAGCATCACCCTGCTTAGGGTCACATGAGAGCACAACCCAGTGGCCAACTGAAACAACTGCAGCATCTCCTTTCTGTTCAATACTAAAATAGGACATAAGCAAAGAGTTCAGTCCACGCCATGAAAATAAGAAACAGGGACACGGTAAAGGTTCTGATCGATTTCAGAAGTCTTGCTTCGGTTTCCAGCTTTTTTGTCACGCATGACTCGGGCCCAGCGGTAAAAGGAACCCTGCTGTAATGACTTAATACAGAACAATGCTGTCTGCAGGCAAAACTGGTGCAGAAACATTTGGTGGAAATTATTCTACTTCAGGACCCCGAGAGCCAACTGTCTAGACTAAACAAGCTGTCCTTGAGACAACATTCAGTCCCTAGTTGCACACTGTTGAGCTCTGCAGTCCAAACTTTAGACATTTATATTCACCCTGAATGCTTTTGATAGCAATGCAAAGAATTTCTTGCAATCTTAGCCAAAACTGTTTCAGTGTAAAACATTTGTGACATCTTTGATTAAGAAAATAAAAATATGATGCAATATGAATTAACCCCTAAAACTAAATATATCATTAGCTATAACATCCACCAGCAAACTGGACATCAACTCCCAATCTAACACCAGAGAAAAGGTCACACACACTGCGATTTACTTATGGCTACTTCTTGCATAGTAATTTCTGGTCTAACTTTGAAGCTGCTTTTATTACAGGATTACAGGGCTGGGATTAAATGACTGACATAATATTACAGATAGAAAATCCAGGACAAGGGCTCTGATGGAACGCTAACATGTTGCTTTCTGCGCTCCAAGGTGAATCCAAAAGATCTCCTTAAGTTCAGTTTAACATGAAGTACTCCAGCAAGGCCCAGCTCAGAGATGAGATATACTCAGGGGAATAATATCAGTTATACACAAGTCACACATAAGCCCGAGTGCCTTAGCGCACCTGGTCTTGTTCAGATTGGGGCAAAACAAAATAAAGTATATGAATCTGCTCAATGATTAATGTGACAACAAAGAAAACTAGAATGCAGTTAACACTCAGAATGCATCTAGATCAAACGATCCTTCATTTGCATAACTATAAACTGGTTTGCCAGGATGCAAATGTCCAGCTAAGCTCAACATGGCAGCAATAAAAGTCATATCTTGACTCCTGGGCCGAGTAACAACAGAGTAATGCAGATATTCGGACCAATTTGTTATCCTTTAAATCCATTTAAGCCCCAGTAAGCAGTAATTATGTAAACCATTATTTGGTTATTATGTAATTAATTAGTGGTATTACATCATTATAAAGCATTCCTGCCCATTATGTTCCTCTAATTCTGAATTTAAGGACTTTGCAAATGCTGGTTTGACCACATCAACTACAAATCAGACGAGAACACAGAGCACCACAAACCGCCGGATGGCAAGTGAAGGACACAGACCTGGAAGTGAAGGATGATGGTCCAGATGAGTCCTAACGTCAGTTTAGGGTTCCCATCGGTGATGTCATCGTTCCTGATATTCACAAGCTTGACCTAGAAAACAGACCAGAGTACTTGTTTCTGACATTTCTGATTGGATTCAAGACGAGAGAAAACGTAACTTATTCATTTTTCCTTGCAAGCAGTAAAAACGGTCTCCGCTTCACCGATCATGCTCATTAATTGTACAAAGCTCTCTGAGACCTTATTAAATCATGTAGCTCCACCTAAGCTCAGCTAGCCAGGCTGTATAATTAGACCTGCAACGAAACTAAGAAGAAAAGGTCAGCCCTCCTCTCTCTGGGGAATGAGATGGAGACAAGGGAGGCGGTTTAAGAAAGATGGGGACTGTTCAGATAAGGAGGAGGAAGAGCTGCAGTTTGGCAGCAAAACAGTGAGAGATTAATTTGAGGCAGCAAGATAAGGAGGAAGGAAACAATGGAAGAGATCAGAGCAGAGAGGAGCAGATTAAAAAAGCTGATGGTGTGTGATAAAAGACATAACACGAGGTGGAGACATGGCACTTTGCATGTTAACCATTTTTACTTCAAGCCTGTGGTGCCATATAAATTAAAACACCATTGCACTTCACTGTTAATGATACACCGAGCCACTTAATATCATCATCTGATATGTGCTTTGGGATTTTACATTTACTAAACAACTTGCTTTGACTCGGACACATTTTACCTTCGTATATATATAATTATTCAAAAGCGCCATTAAAACCAGCAGCTGTCCCAGTTACGTCCCCAGAGAGGTTGATGTATAACACATTAGCTAACCATGTTACCGCGTAGACACATGAGCACAGTGGAGACTCATGATGGTGTCGGCCGTGGGGTGCGACACACACCTTTCGAATCATTATCTCAGTGAAAGCAAAGATAACCACATGTTTGTACTGTAAGTTAGCATGGCGTTTGTTCAGTACTCTCGTGGGATGAGCAGAGACCGTCTTTGTGTCGTTTCTCTGAGCTGCCAATTAAGATGTAGCATTGCGAAATTTGTGCATAAACAGTGGAAGAATAACTTGTGAAGGAAAAAATTTTTTGAAAATTTAAAATAACCTTCCAACTGTTTCTTAAGATAGCTGTCGTGCTGCAAGAACGTATTAGTGTGTACTCATGTGTATTTGTATGTATAATGTACTAGTAAGTTTTTGCAAACTGTGCAGAACTTACGGTAAATTTATTTCAACTGAGCTCCGGATGCGCCTGTTTAGAGCTGAGTAAGACTAACTTATCTAATCTTTATACTGACAGCTGTAAGCCGAGGAACATTATGCCCTGACATCATCAACTACACAACTCACAAGCTACAGTTTATAACATTAGACAACATTAATAAATAAGACAAGAGACCATTTCAAGCATATTTCGAGCTACGTTCAGCCGCTCACTTATTCACTCCGGGTTCATACAGCGCGTGTTTTATTTGGTTGACTTAAAAAGAAAAAACCACCAGATGCCATTCCTGATGCAACCCTCAAAGAAGATTTATGTCTCCTTCTGGAATCAAACACTGTTTTTTTTCTTTCCCCTGATCAGCTGTTATATAGATATGAATTAACTCATGTGCTCAAATTAATGACAGTCTTGTTTTATAAAAAGGTTATCAAGCTAATAATAAAAATATTTGTAATTCAAAGGGATGATAAAGAAGAATGTTGTGTTTGTCTCCACATGTGAGCTTACCTGTCTCTGTTTGAGGAAGTCCAGCGCTATTTGGACATTCTGTAGTCGGTGAAATCTCATTCGACCCTTTTCTCTGGGCTGCAACAAGAAAGCAGAGATAAGAATTGTAAAGATGCCGAAACGGGAAATTTGATTCGGTGTCTTTCAAGTCAGAGAAACACAAAGGAGGCAGCAGTGAGTGCAAATAAAGCCGATTTCAATCAACAGTGCAGTGAGGTCAAAACTCAAGAGCAGTTTTATTGACGTGAAATGATCCTCTGGAGGGCGCTGTCTTCAACAGGAGCCGTTAAAGACATGCCAAAGTTGTGGAGGCTCAAACCATGCTGGTTTAGCATGAACAATGCAGACTTCACATCAGACTGTCTTTTCTTTAACCATAAACAGATTTTCACAAACAAACATCCAAGCTGAAGTTCAGATGGAGAAAAGACAGAGCTTAAAGAGACAGACAGAAATACACACACACACGCGCGCGCACACACACACACACGCACACACACACACTCTCTGGCTGTAAGGAGTAGATGAGTAAAGTGCAGGATGCAGATATGGGTTCACACCGTGCTGGTAAAGAGAAAGTACACTCAGGATTAGTCATAACAGTCTGAGAGGAGAGAGTGTGGAATCTATGTTTTCTACTTTATTCATTTCAGTGTTCGGAAAACATTTTAAATGTATGTAAAATTCAACAAGGATTAAACAGGAACGCACTTATTTACTGTCCAGTGCAAAGACACCGTGTAAACGACTGGAAATAAAAATAAATCAAACGCTAATGGAAAATTTATAATGTGCCCAGAATTCAACACCGTTTGCCCAATGAGAAAGAAATACTTTTAATTGTGTGTACATTTGAGTTCCTGGACTCAGTTTTGATCATTTTCATTAATCTTCAAAGGAAACATATTTGTTTCATAAATTAAATAGCAGAAAGAAATATTTGTGTCATATCACAGAATGTACATGAAAGACGAATGCTGTTGTTTTTTTTAATTTAAACTAGGTATCACATGCAGTGTGGATCTTACAGAGACACTGCTTACAAAAATGACTTCTTAATAATGAGTCAACTACACGTCAACTAACCAGGAAACTGTTTACAGCGGCCACATGTCCAATGAGAAGTAGGCTAACCTTCCAATAGACTTCAATACAAATCTGACTTCTTTTTGCTATCAGTCGCTGCCACCTGCTGGCCAATAGAAGCAATGCAGGTACAAGGCACTCCTGCATTCGCTACATTTTGCTGTGACATGCAAAATAGCAGCTATCTGTTGAGTGAAAACACACTTTAATAACTCTGTTTTTGAAAGTTTATGATATCTGGTTTTATATTTATTTACATATTTATATGTACATACATATTACAGTCAGCTTAAAAAAAGAAGAAAATTTAAGTAGAAGTACCGATGCTGTCACCCAACAGAAATGACGACGCGCTGCAGTGACAGACAGTAATGCAGCACGGACTCGTGTCATGTACAGCCCGGTTTTATAGGTCAAAAGTCAGTGGCACAGCACTCTCATGCAGCCTCACTGCTCTGCCTATTGGGGCAGAGGGTGAAGCTGAAGGGGTCAAAGGTCAGGAGTGAGTGTGTGAGCGGTGGCGGGTGGAGGGGCAGAGGGCTTCGAGTTTGAACATACTCCCTGAGCTCCTTCCTCCTCCTCCTCCTCCCCTCTGAGCGAGATGAGAGGGGGGGCCCGCGAGGCGTACGCCCTTTTCAATGGAGGGCCGCTCTTCTGTTGCTATGGTAACAGAAGGGTGGAAATGCACAAGAAGAGGAAAGGGAAGAACAAAAAAAACAGAGAGGAAGAAGAGATGCAGGATGAGAACGGCTGAATAACAGAACAGAATGAGGATGAAACATCAAAGCTCTTTAACTGTAAACTGAAGAAAGAATATAAACGAGCCCAAAACAGCGAATTCAAATCAGCCGGGCACATCCGTCTGCTGATAGGCCAACGTCCATCTACTCAAACCTACAAAACAAACTCTGTGGTAGGACTGTTTAGTCAATGACTCTTTACACCGTCATGCATGAACCTCAAATAGTTACAGCACGCCACGTGAAACCCTTGTGTTAACCTTTGGTGGTTTAACACAGACGCTAGGGCACAATGACAGCTGCGGTTTGGTGTGATGCCATGAGCAACGGAGCTCTCTCTTAACCAAAGGTTAAGAGATGAAACAGGCTAAAGCTTTTTAGCTAGGAGGAACAAAGCAGTGCACTTCATCCTGGAAAGTTCACCTCTAAATCTACATGGGCAGAAATTTCTGGATATGGAAAAGAAGGAATTTGGATATCTAATTCCATCACAGCCTGTATACAAATACTCCAATAATTGAATTTGTGTTTGTTTCATATGTACTCGAGTTGGATAGCCTACTTGAACATCCCCTCTCTATCACTGCAGTGATTATTATCCTTCAATTCACCTCAAGCTGCCAAGTTCAGCCTCTTTTTACAGCTCTAACAGATTTTTATTATTAAATAGGTGCTAGCAAAGAAGCTAAGGAGAGGATCCTTCTTCTGTGTTACATCTTGCTTTGCTGGAACAGAAACAGCTGCTGTGTTTACTGGGTGAGGCCTTGGAAAGTGTGAGGGGGGGAAAGTAAGACCTTACAGGTAAATGCCGAAGTCAAAAATTACAGCAAAACTGTTACTCAAGTAATTAAGTTGCAATTAGGAAACTAGACAACTTAATGCCCCCCTGTGCAGCTCTGAAGCTCAAAAATAAAGGGGCATTGGGTAAAGCTGTAATCAGTGAGACTCTACAACAGTGACTAAATGGTGGGAAGGCTTCATCACAGTTTGTCCTCTTCTCTATGAAACATTTATTTTGTCTGACTGTTGCGCTGTCATTTTCCCTCAAACAGATCTGATGTCCCGAACGTGACGTCGTCAGGTGACAGTGTCCTCTGTGTGCGCGTGCTCCTGCAGACCTGAGTCAGCAGTCACTTCACATCAGTCTACCTGTCTGCAACTAGACCATTTGGAGACTGACTCTTAAATTCCTACATCATCATCAAAAACATGTCTGAAAAGGAGTGAAACTGAGGACAACGTCCCGACATCATTGTCCCAAAATTGCCCGAGAAGTCATGTGTGAAACCGGCTTACATAACAGTCGCTGGATTTGTATGCTTGGGATTGGAATGACAGCGTGTGCGTGATGGAAAATATCACAGTGAGATACGAGATGAACGTGTGTGTCAGAGATTAAAATCTCATACCAGGGTGACTCCAGAGAGGACTTCCAGCAAGGAAATCAGGTTGTGTCCATCTCTCAGGTCCTCATACAGGTCTGTGATGTGCTTCCTCACCTAAGACAGAGGCAGGGATGTAAAGGAAGAAGAGAGGGAGCAGGGACAGACAGGAAATGAATGGGGAGGAGAGAGAAAAGGGAGAAAGAAAAGAAAAAGTTAATTTTACACTGTCGACATCTGTCAGGCCGATTGCCCCACAGCTGACAGGCCTGGTGACAGCGGTTGCCTGGCCAACAGATGAAGCACCAGCTGTGCCCTCTCGTCTCCGTTGCCATGACGTTGCATTGAAATAAACGGGGGGTGACGGCGGGTCGTCACTGCTGGCTGTCGCTGAAACAGTGACTCAGCGAGCTGAGCGAGCAGAGCGATCAGCATCAGTGGCGGTTTTGTATAAAAGTGGGACACTCAGTGGGACGGGTGGACAGACAGACAAACGGAGACTGTTTAAGGCCTAGCAGAGGGGGGAAAACTGGATCAAGCAGCGAGGAGTGAGCAAAGCTTTACGGGAAAGAGGAAAAAAAAGAGACTAATATGACAGCTGCACCATGCTGAAACCTCCGGGGCAGAAAAAGAAATCCAGTGCAGGAGGTTTACAAAAACAGGTGTCCAGTTCCTCTAGTGGCTCCAGTCCCCACAGACACCCACGTTAAAGTGCCCAGCTAAACTGCATTGAAAACCATGTTTACTGTTTGGGACAGCAATAGTTGTCTGAATTTTGCTTCAAAATCCTTTTAGCTCCAAAGAACAAACACTGTGATTCCCAATAAGGTGACGCTTTAAAACGTGGATCCCAAAACCAACAGGTGATGTCCCAAGGCATCCGCACACAGTCTCTTTTAAAGTGTTTTACTTACAGTCCCATCTACAGCTGATAAATTTTGTAGTGATGTAACAATTTACAGTAAATACTGTCAACATGGAATGAAATCTACATATTTTTTTTTGCTTTGATGCTTCTGTTTCTAAAAGAATGACAAGTGGAAACTTTGTCTCTCACCTGTGAAACATTAATTAAGGCATCCTGCCTTGCACATTAGAATTTACCGAGCAGACAGAGTTAAACAATAAGAATGAAAATGTACTAAAATATTTCAAAGCAATACATAAATCCTACGCTACATGAAGCAACCGTGTCTAAAACTAGGTTGTTTCCCCAGCCTAGACCTCCTTTCTAATTCTCCAGTTTGAAATGCAGGCACTAGACAGACTTTTAAAAAGGCACAAAACAAGAAAAAAAAAAGCTTTTCTTTTGTAAATAAAACATTTCAGTGGGAGCGAAAGAGAGAAAAACTGGCAAGCGACAAAGCTCGACCAAAGAGCTTCAAAACTGCAGACCCACTTATGTAAGCAAGGACAAATGTCCACCTGCATTACGGGGATTTTTTTACTGCTTCACGCAGCGCCAGCAGAAACTCAGGTTTGCTGCATTCCTGGAAAACGCACTGCCACATTTCTCCAGAAGAGGGCAAGAAAGGCACAAGAGAGGGCTGACAGAGCATGACTGCAGACTCTCTGAGTCAGCTATAAATAATAAAAATATAATCTAAAATAAATAATATCACCTTTAAATTAAGTTATGTAATGATACTCTGCATTATCACCCTTTTGCTTATTGTTAAAGATAAGATACCCCGAGGGCTTCAGTTTTAATCAGCAGCCACAGAAGTAACAGCACTCCACCCTTTGTCCTCAATAACCTCTTCTCCTAAACCTCATTTAACTGTCTATTTTTCTCTTCCTCGCTCATCTGTGTCACTTCCTCACCCTCCTCTCGCTGCCTCTGCGTCTCTGCGGAAGGGTGGCATGAGCTGCTTCGGAGGCACGCTGATGTAACGAGTGTTAATTGGATGACAGGAAGAAGTGGTGTATCCACCAGTGGCTGGAAATGAGGTAGGGTTTATTGTCTAATTGTGCCTGAGTGTGTCACAGCCTCAACATGGCACACAGTTTATAGACCTCATTCTCAGTTTACTGTAAGCTCCGCATGTCACTGGCAATAAACCATCATCCTAATACCTTTACTCACTTTGGGTAATTTAGATGGACACGCTAGCTGCTGCTGACTAACACAGCAGCACTGCATTTCCTGCGTCACCTTCTTCAGCAGCTTTTGGACTATAAATAACTCAAACAAATCTGTATCTGAAATGAACTTCTGCTGTTATTTTGGGTGCACTGAGTTTGAGCTGAACACTGAGTTGAACCGCCTTTTGTACATTATAATAAAGTAGTGCACGAACGTCAGCTAGCACAGCTTAAAATTCCTCATTTCTCTTTGCATTAGGCTCCATGTCCCCCCGTTGGTCAGGGAAACTAGGACGTGATTTGAGTTCAATCACTCAAGGTGCTGTTAACCCTGTGAGGTCACAAAATGTTTTAAAACAAAGTGTTTAATTAGTGGATCAAAAAAAATGAATATTCAGCCTGACTTTTTGGGCTCAAATGTAAAACTATTCACACTGTTGGAGTTACTTCTCACTGACAAAGAAATTAGCTGCTGAAACATCCAACACAGTTCAGCGCTGTGCGACTGTCACTGACTTTAAAACTGCTACTTAAACCCAAATGGATTTGTTGATTAGCTGTTTAAAAGGGACGCCGCTCCCTCAGCCAGCTGTGCCTGATGTGTAATGACAGCAGATGTTTCTGGAGCTAAAGCATGCTGTCATATAGAGCCAATGTTAAAATACCCCAGGCTGCCTAACAGCACCTGGAGCTTCTGGGACAGTGAACACAAATATAGGTCACACTGATTTTGCACATAAATACGACACCTATCAGTTCAAACAGCATTTTGTCACATTTAGATAAATACGGTTCGACAGCTATAGTAAGACGACAGAATGGATGATGGATTATTATTTGATGCCAGTTAATAAACATGTTTCGTGGACTAACCTGCTGTTTAATGTAATAATGTAATGATCAGCCAAAACAAACAAAATCTGTTGCCACACGAGGTTCACAGGAATAGGTAACCTGTGCTATAAGATAGCTGTTCGGCTGTTCGGATCACGCAGTACGTGATCATTTCAGTGTTTTCTTCAAGCTCAGAAGGGGATTTGAGTGGGTGCACTAAGCGATGAGTGATGAGACAAACGTTTTTTTGAGAGAAATATCAACATTTTTCAAGCTTGCTGTCACGTTTGACTCAATGAAACAGGACATCTGTCGCCTCGGGACGCCATATTTAAACTTTTTTAGTAAACTACACAGTTTTAAGTCCTCTTCTCAACCTTTAAACCGTAGTAACAGGTAAACAACTTTTTATCTGTTCTTCTAAAACGTGTCTTGAATTTGTACTCTAGCTCAGGAAGTACAGAGGGTTGGTAGTTTTACCCCTGCTCCTCCAACATGCATGTTTAAGAAAAGAAGCTCTATTTTCTCTCTGAGTGCTCATTAAGACTTGAAAAGCACCAAGTACTGGTCAATTACCAGTTTCAGGTAACCTGTTTATACATTTGTAAGTATGAAATGACACTTTCGCTGACAGCAGCTTTTTGGGTAGTTTTTCTGATGTTAGCTGATGTAAGTTTCCCTCAACATGGACGGGAGACGCACGGACATGGACAGACTGCATGCAGTCAACGTGTTGTTGGTGCTACAGCTGACGGTTCATCTTAGTGGGAAAAACAAACTCCTGACTTCTTAATCCACAGTCGACGTATTTGTCTTTACTGTGTCAACAACCTGCTGGGTCAAAGTGTGTCACTGCATGGCAGCAGGTAGCCTGGAGGACAGTGTTTACATTGCTCCCTGTGTGCACTGTACATACCAGAATACCTGAGCACACCTGAGCAGCCAGAAATAAACCAGACTTGGTGCACATACATAGACACAAACAGCAAACAGGAAGCGAGCAGCCATTATGCTACCTAGTGACCCGTTATCTTTTCTTTAACGGGCTCTGTGTTTTTATTTCCAGAGTTTAGTTTTGATTCTGCCTTCCGTTCGTCTTTTGTCTCGCTCAGCCTTGTTGTCTCTCCCAGCTGACAGGGTGGAGGTTTTTAGGTCTAACAGTGCTGGCTGAGAGTCTATAAAGGACGCTAAGCACACAGCTATTTCACACCGCTGTCTATTCAAGTGCACAGTATTGGGAAATGATACATTTTTTTAGTCTTACGTCCCTTTTGATTGAAGAGCGGAACAAAATTCAGCAAAAATTTAAAAAAAAGACCTTCCATAAGCTTTTTGGTCTTTCACCTTTCTCCATCTTTTTCCTGCATCTGTCCCTCCTTCGCTCCTACAGTAAGTCAGAACTAACTTTAATAATACAACTCAAGATAAACTCTGTTCAGTGTTTTCATGCTTCAGTTTTATTTGCAGCATACAAAAATACACTTTTCAACTGATTAATCGGTCATTATGTGTTTTGACCAATTAGAAAATACTGTAGTCTCAACATGAGAAGTTGCAAACAACCCAAATAAATGTAATTTTTATTGTCACAGAGCAGAGATGCTGCAGCTGTTTTTTTATGTGATGCTTAAGAAAGGACACGGATAAAATGTTGTCATTATGAGTTCTGCCCAAAGGCCCGACACAGAATTTCAGCTCATTTTGAACTGTTGTGCAGACAGCAGCACTGATTAAAACGAACCGATAAGATTCAAGAAAATGTGACAGACCGGATCATCTCTCAACTAAAAGCGGCTCCTGATTCATTCACATTGGCAGTTTAATAGTCTGTGACATTTTTGTCCTTTCATTGGTTGTAAAATAACTGATTAATTCATCATTCAAATAACATTTACAGCTCTGTGTTTGCATTGCTGCACAGATCTAAGCTGAATTTCCAGCTCTTAAAAAAAAGGAAACAAAAACCATTAGCATCTCTCCCTCTTCATCTCTGACCTACATTCACAGTCGGCGTTGGCCTGGCAGCGCCAGCTGATACCGAGTTACATTTTCAGGCTGGGCAGCTCTGACGACAGTTGCTCCAGAGTTATGGGGTCAGACAGACGTTTCCCTGGCCGGGTCATGTGACAGAAATGCTTCACATTCTCCTTACGGCCTGTGCGACACATGGCGTACATACTATACTTTATGGATGTGACAGAAACCGTGTGAATGAACGCTGATGCGGCGCGCTATGCAGCCAGAACGGGCAGCTGTTTGTGACCAATAGAAAGAGATAGATACTAAATATATAAACATATATATTTAAGCGACAAATGTTTTGCTTTCAGCTGAATTTCATATTTGAGCATGTCGGGATTCCTGCAGGCTGGCGATGTAGTCTCCAGGGTGTTATGGAACCGTTATGGCAACTTGGTTCATGCATTGTGAAGGAAGAACGGTGAATATTATTTACATGAATGTTGGCTCTCACAGCTGCTCATTCAGATTTATTAAAATTGGATGTTTCTTTTCTAATGCCCTAAAAATCAACAAACATATTCAAAAACGTTGCCATAAATAATTAAATACCTGCCTTCCTCTAAGCATTTGTAAATACACACGCTTTCAAATATTCATTTAGGCCTCTTGTTCAGTTCATTCCCAACTGTGTTTTCTCTGTTAAACATTAGGGGGGGGGATGCATTTAACAAGCTGTAGCTTCAGAGCGGCTAACGGTGATAAAAACTCAGGCTAAACGATGCAGACAGATGCTCATCCATCGATGGAGCAGTGCAGTGTCACATTAACGCTGATCATTACACACCGGCCTGATGCAACAACGCTGACAGCTCAGATAAAAGGATGGAGAAGAATGGGACCAGCAGGAAGTTTTAGTCGAAAAAATATATATTGTTAGTTTTATGCCAAAAAAGACACAAGAGCTGCAGGACAATTTCAGAAGGAATAAATCAGGCGGAACAGCTAGAGCAGCTTTTACTGAAGCCATTACTCTCCTCCCGCTGGACTGAAGATATACAGTCCGGCTGCTTTATGACCCGAGACCGCTCACTTCATTGATTATCAGATAAATGTCGTCCGAGACGGTACAGGAGGTCAGAGTGTGGAGCACTAATTTCATAAACAGTACACAAACCAGGATGGAAACATGATTGATGTAAGTTGTTGCAATTTATAGTGTGCTTTCTATTGAAGATCTTTAATCAGAACACTTATCATTCATTATAAAATAACTGTGAAAACCCCCGATGAGCAAACCCAGCAGTAAAAATCAGTGATACATACCTTGATGAGATGTTTGTTGACCCATTTTGTGAAGGTTTTCTTCTGCACCCGGTCCCGCTCATCTGAACAAAGAGAAATAAAAGGAGAGAAAGAGAAAGAGGTTAATTACATAATCCAAATCAGGCAAAAGATGATGCAGCCACTGCGATTATTTAGTGCATTACGTAGACCGGGGGTGCTCAATCCCAGTCCTCGAGAGCTACCGTCCTGCAGCTTTTAGAAGCATCCTTGTTCCGACACACCTGAATCAAATGAATGGCTTGTTATCAGGCCTTTGCCAAACTTGACGGCATGCTGAAGAGGTATAGGCCTGATAACAAGCCATTCATTTGATTCAGGTGTGTCGGGACAAGGATGCTTCTAAAAGCTGCAGGACGGTAGCTCTCGAGGACTGGGATTGAGCACCCAGACGAAGAGGTCACACCGAGGGACAGCATTTAGAATAGAATTCAACTTTATTGTCATTGCACATGTCCCAAGTACAAGGCAACGAAATGCAGGGATGAGGATGTTGGTGGTAGAGGGTCTGCAGTGATTATGAGGAGTTTTAAAGGAGTTCATGAGGAGTTCAGTTAAACAACTGAATAATTTAATTTCAATCAGAGTGTTGTTAATGGGATGACAAGAAGGTGCTGCTCTCTGCTCAAACCTCGCACAGTCAAACCTGTAGTGGCTTTTGGTTAAAGCACGCTCATTTTATAAAGCTGCATAAAATAAAAAGACTCAGTCTTCAAGTTCATGAAGAACAGCTGGAGGTCCTGTTGATAAGAGCCTCTTTAAACGTCCACAAACATGATCGCACCATCTTTACTGCATATTTTAATCTGGGTGACTCATCATTAAAGGATAAGATGTTTCCCTGATGCTCAAAAAGCGTTTTATTTTTCCTCCTTTCATTTTTCTGCCCCACTTGTTATTTTGAGTGCAAACTTTGATCTTTATGCTTCTTTCTCTCTTCTTTTCCCCCCTCTCTGATTCAGGCTCTTTCTGTGTGACTTGCAGCCAGGCACAGCTCCAGGCTGCATCCTCCACAGGCCAGAGGAGTGAGGCAGCCAGGCCAGGAATAGAGCCTGATGCTGACCCACAACTTATTATCTCCTCACCGCAACCACAGCCTCCTGGTCTTTATACAGACTAGTGGAGCCTCTGACTTTCCTCTGTTCATATCGGCCTGTCCTGGAGGAAACACAGACTCTTCCCGCCTTTCAGTTAAATATCTGACTTCCTGATGGAAAAACAGCACTGCATCCTTTCAGTTACTGCCTCTTCACATGATTTTGGATACGCGTGAATTTAGAAGTAGTTTCGAAAAATGGGCATCGCTGACAAACTGATATTTCTGTGTTAATCATCTTTTTCTTTCCTTTTTATTTATTAATACATTTTTTAAGATCATTCTTGCACTCCACTCTTCCCTTTATAAAAAGAAACCAAACAAAACATTTTATACGTTTCTGCGGTAACTACTGGATGATTACATGACGCCTTATTCCACGCCAGCAGCCAGGTTCGAGTGCTGCCATGGTTACACGTTACTAGCCCGTAGGTGCTACGCAGAGCTTTCCAGAAGCCGTGCAGCGTTACTTGGGGTCAGTGTCAAAGTATGTGGAATGACCGGTAATGTGGGCTGTTGTTGTTCATGGATGCCGATGACGGTCCTTCAGATTAGTTCTCAAGATAATCGAAACAAAATGTGAAGAACTTTGTAGTGAAAGAAAAAAACAACAAAATCTTCCCACAGATATCACTGGCGACACTTCTCATGTGTGATTTAACCTCTTTGGGCTTGCGTTAGGAAGAGCATCTGAGATAAACAAAACAAAGAAAAAAATCAAAAAAAGAAAAATCTGCCAAATCAGACAACAGGCGCTAACTGCTGCGATCTCACATGGATCACATCACTTTACAAACACTGGACCATAATTCCCACATTACCCACAACAGAAATGGCTGCCTACGATTATAAGGTCACTCAAGTAGCTTATGAACAGATTATTACTAAAGACAGAAGGCTAGTTCAGTACCAGTGATATTCACATAGATGCAGGAGTTGATAGCTGCAAAGCTGTATTAATGTATATGTACTGCAGGTATATATGCACGGGTTAGTATGCATGTTCAATGCTTCTGAAAATGAAATAGTCGTGGGTTTATCAAGTATAAGATTCCCAAACCATAACTGCCTCTTTGTATGACACTGGTATGTATACATATTATTTTATTCAATTTTCTATTTTGTATCTCAGTTTTGTTAGTTGGAAATCCATCCATGAAATACTGGATGAGACCAGAGGGATGAAGCTAATCTACCAACAAATAAGGAAATGAAATAAAGCAAATAAATTTAAAAAAAAAAAATCCCATATAAAGACATAAAAATATGCCTAAATTAATTTTAAATATTATAATTTATCATATGAGGACAAATTAAAGCTGAAGAGAATTATCCCTCCATTATATCGAATGGATTCAGCATCAGCCAATCAGAAAAAAGATTACTTCGGGTACTTCACTTCTTCTGCTGCTGTTTACGTGCTGTCATGGCGACGCCATGCGAAAGGGCAACCATGGGGAAAGAGTATCACTTCCTTCTTAAAGCATCTTGTTATCTCTGTCCGACACACACACCTATGCAAACACACACACACACACACCCTCTCAGACCTCCACAATGCTGCTGAACAGCTCCGACACCTTCAGCCGTTGAGATTTCAAAAAGAGAAAGTCTGATTTAGGTTTTACTGGGTCAAACATCTCAAGTGGATAAAAGTCAAAGATACCCTGAACCTTGCATAACAAACCCACCCAGACACTCTCACACTCACACACAGAGGGAAGAGCCTCTCAGCAAAGAGCGCATATTTCAACACTTCTTGCAAAATAGTTTCACCACTGCCACACGCCTCGATTCCCAAACCTGCCTGGGTAGTCCGGCTTGTTAGCCCAGAGGAAATGATCGAGTTTTTCAAAGTTATTAGATTACAAGTCCTTAATGATCATGTAATGATTCATCAGGTTCATCCAGGTGTGGGAGCTAGGGTTAGTAATCTGAGATATGTGGGTTAAAAGATTTAAAAACTAGAGACTTGTGGAGATGTGTGAGTGACAGCCACAGAGAGGCAAACACTCATGCACAGCGGAGTGCATTGTTAAGTACACACCCCCTTCCAGGCTATCTAAACACAGGACACGCACACACTTCACCCTTTGCACTCAGACAAATAAAGATTAATAGAGACCACCTTTAGCATAACTGCTGTTAGCAGCATGTGCACGAATGGGAACACACACAGACTCACACAAACACGTGCTCACAGGAGACTCTCCGCAACATGTAAACATGCAGCGCGCACACTGTGCAGCTACCCTGTTGGTATGTACTATAAACACACATAAACACACACAGGTGCACTGACCTGCACAGCACATGAGCGAGTACAGGTGAGCGTTGAGATGACACTCACTCCTGTAGTCGGGCCACATGTTCTAATGTTTCCCTCCTCCTCTTATTCAGGCCTTGATTTGATGTCAGTGACGCATAATCCGAGACAGAAGTCAGATAATTATAGCAGTACGACGTCTTTTTGGTAACAAACTGTCCCCGTGTATCCAAAACTGAAAGCCGTGGCCGACAGCGGGGCACCGGCCGGTACCACCAGTTTCAGTCTCAGCTCTGTGCTCTCCCTCTCTCTGTGGTTCACCCGTTCCCTCTTCCCTTGATCCCTGCGGTCGCTGCCATGTCTCCGGCCTACACTCACTCTTTCCCAAGCGCAGTTGCTCTCACACACGTGTGTGTCAAAGTCAGCTGGCAGCTCCTCCCATGAGTATGAAAAGGACAGCCTCCTCGCTCACTCCCTAATCTCACTTCCTCACCATGCTATGACTCTCTCTCTCTCTCTCTCTCTCTGTGTGTGTGTGTCACTTATTCTGCAGCTCCCTCGTCCTCTGTTTGCAGGCCACAACAGACGGTGTGTTTTCTGACTGCAGCTGACGTTGGCTCTGCAGAGCTGCAGGGGTGCTCGTGTGTTCATCTCCTCTGTTTTCTCTCTGCCTTTCCTGTTTAATGCGTACGCAGGAAACTCTCGAGTAAAATCCTGGAGGGACAAACTGTGTTTCTCGTATAGCTGACTCCTTTAAAGGACTTTTTAAAAAAGGCAGTATATGCACGCGTCCCGCAGCGATGTCCTTTCTGAAAATAAAAATGCCTTTTTTCGTTCCAGCCACGTCCACTTAGGATGATGTAATCCACTCCCCGAATGTTTCGAAAACAAAAGCATTCATACAATTAAGGCTTGTTCTGCCACGCTTTGCAAACACCCATGCATTCTTTTGCTTTCAAGCAGAAAAAAGCCAGATGTAGAAGCAGCGACAGCGCCACCAGCTTACTGATATCACAGGTTTCTTTCCCACAGGAGGCACGCACAAACGTCCCAGCTGTCTTTTGTAACAACAGCCCTGCCAGCTAAAAGAAAACTGAGCGAAAGGCCAGGACTTAAGCTGAGGCAGACTTTAGTCCTTAAAGCAATTTAATTAAATACTGAGAGGAAAACCAGCTTCAGTGGAATCATTCATTGGTGCACGAGTCTGTGCATGTAACAGCCATGAGACGATGAGGCTGACTAAGCCAGGCCTGGATGACAGTTGAAGCTCAGATCCAGGTGAGGGCTTAATAAGAGCCCACTAGCAGCTCTTTAGCTCCCAATTGGCTGGTATTCGACATGTAATGTGCAATTAAAATACATGTACATACAACAATAAAAAAAGAAAAGCGTTTCCTGCTTGGCGTCTGCACAGCTGACAGAGTAAAAGCACATTTTTATGCAGCCTCTTCACTTGTTCTTTGCCGTCTCTTAAAATAGCTCAGCTGTGCCAGACAGCGCTAACGCAGGTTTGAATAATCTCAGCTGTGTGGAAGCGATGAGTCTGCACCGCTCTGGCTAAAAGCTCCGAGTCGAACAATTTCCACGGACAGGTCATGTGACCCGGACCCAGGAGCCAGGCAGTGAGGAAGAGCATCAGCGTAAAGGCGGACATTAAAACCAGCTCCTGATGCTTGCAGGATGTGTACTGTGGACAGTGTTGTACAGTACATGTACACACACTTATCCAGGCGAGACAGTGACTCACACGCTCTCACAGTCACAACAAGCTCACACAGAGTCACACAAGCTCCGCCCCTTTCTTCCCTTTTCCTCCAACAGCAGCCTTATTCCTTCGGCTCCATCCCTCCTCGTGTCGTGTCCTCTTCCTCTTTGGTACTCTTCTCCTGTCTCAGTCTCCACAGTGGTTCTCTTTTCTGTCACTAAGGGACCATCCACACTAAAAATACCAGACGGAGCTTACGCCTCTAATACCACGCAGCATGCTTATCCCTCGCTCCCTCCTTCTCTGCCATTATCGCCACTAATCTCTAACACACTCTCTCTTCTGTCCGGTCTTCCGGTGTTCTGGCGTTCTCCTCCCCCGATTCAATTTAAATTAAACATGGAAGTGAAGGATGCTTCCATGTGTCCTGCTTTTCCTCCTTCAGCCTGCCTTGTTGTCTGTCACGTATTTCACTTTCTCTTTCATTTTTCTTGCAGCCGGCCCGTTTCCCAGGGCTTGACACTTGAAGCCTGGCACCAGTCTCCGTTCCTTTTCTTTCATTTCATTCTTCCTTCTCTTCCGTTTCTTATCCCATTTCTGTCTCTTTCATTGGCAGCTACCAATACTGCATGTTAAATATTCAACAGATTGTCATTCTCTTTAATGTTCAAATCTAAGTTCTCTTTGCTGGGAAGCTAAGATGTCCCAATTACACACTAACCAGCTGTCCAGTTAGCCCCATCATCAGATTAAGATCACATTCAATTTGCCCTCCTGTGGCCACAAAAGACAGACACCCGAAGGCTTACATGGAGACAACGGCTGTACATGCACTCCTGGAGATTATTCCTGCTGTGCATTATATACTAGACAGTGTCATGTTAGGTCAGCACCTTTAACATTTCCACACGAGACTTTAATCAATTCAAATTAGTTTTACAAACTTCATCTGCTCGGGTCAGAGTGAATCTAAAAACCGTGTTAGGAAGCGAAACTGATTCAGGGTCACTGTGGCTTTTTTATTGACCCACATCTAAACAGAGACTTCATCGTCCTGTTCAGTGGCCATGACATTAAAGCAGACCTTTTCTTCAGCTTGTTTTCATTTTAGTATCTTTTCTTTTTAAAGTGAGGCGATTTCATTTTAAATTTTTCCGACAACTGGAAATCGCTCCAGCAGGCTTCAGCCCTTTCAAGCAAATCATAGCTGATTCAGGCCAGCTCACTATGAAGAACTACAGTCCAATATGGCTGCAGTTATGGGAGGTTTTAGATATTTAGTTATTTTTTCTTTTTAAGATGACTTACGCACACATTTTTCTGGCATGCCATTTTGAGCTAGTAGCACCGCAGCACTCGTAGATCCTGATCTAACTGGATAAAATTTGACTCTGGTAGACGGTGACAGACAGATCAGTCATATAATCACAAGCCAAGTAGTTTTGTGAAAGTTCAAACATCTTAGCAGACTTTCCACAATAGACCTGAATCTTCATCTGACAGAAAATTTCCCTCCAAATCGTGAATGCATTAAGTCCAGTTTGCCTATTCTCTCCCTTCCAAAAGCTTTTAAATCCTGATAACTTAAATTAGATTCATTATTTTTGACATTAGGCTAAACTATAACTACTAAAATACTACTACTAAACAACTTTGGTAACATTTTAATTCAATCCAGAGTAACCCTAACAAACAGACAGATTATTAACTTCACCTCCTTGATGCAGGTTTTTAATCTACTGAAGCCTTATTTACTGACGCTGCGCTGTTGGACAGGCTGTACACTGTAAACAACGCACGCTGCGTTCAGTAAAAAGTGTAAACCACTGACATTTTAGTATTGGGTCATCTTTTACCAAAACCTGTGCATTCACACACCCCGGCATGCTTGGCCTACCACTGTGAAAGGCTCCGTTTCCTGTGTGGGAGATAATTAGG
>VUQR01005012.1:17768-36949 GCA_015108515.1 Hemichromis elongatus
AAGAAAAAAATGGGGGGGGGGGGGGGGAACAACAAAAAAACTGTAAAATGTAGGTGATAGTTCCCAGTTGTCCAACCGGGGGAGGGGATTTCAGTGCATTTCATGATTTAGCACAATCAGCATATGTAGGTGCAGTCGCTAGGTCTTTGCCTCAGTCCATATTGCTCCTTTGGGTGTGCGTGTGTTTGCTGGGTTCATTGTGTCGGCGCTAACTAGGTGACAGGGACTAGAAAAAAGTCCCACAATCAGGACTCCTCAATGAAAAATGTAAGCTGCGAACCGGATCTGAGCTTTTGTAGATCTCCTGAAGTCTTTCTTTTGTCTTTGTTTTGCAACTTTGGTTCAAGTTACCGTTGGGTGGGGATTCCTGAACAGTTCACAGATGAAGACAACAAAGAAAGTAATATTTGTCTGTCACCTTTTCTCTTCTTTCTCGGCTCATAGCTCTCAGCACCATTTGTAAAGAAACATTTGGTGCCTGCGTCGCGTGATTGAAGCTCGGGAAAGACGAGCAGCGCAGCTTCTGTGCCCGACCGCCGCGCCTGGTCATGTTGTACCCTCAAAGGTTATTTTTTGTCATAGGTGAAGAAGCAGAGATGGATCACGTAAAAGAAGCACGATTATATAGCACCCCTGACCCCAAACTGCGGCAGCTCATAGTTGTGTCATGCTGCCGTTACCTGGCTTGAGTTTGCGCAGGGGGTTGTTGTCACAAATGTTTTGACGACTGTCGTCTTTTGCTATGTGTGTGTTTGTCCCGTTTGTCCCGTAGCATCTCACTGCGCCAGCCACGCTTTATCGGTCTGACGCTCAGTGGCAGCGTGTTACATCCTAGTGGGCGCCAGTGAAAACGAGGGAAACGTATTTCAAAGCAAGAAAGGGAAGCACAGTTGCTTCATGCCTGAATGAACGGCAGGTACGTTGCAGGAATAACTGCACGAACACAATTAAATATAACTCAGATGTACTGTCTCCCTTACTGCTGGAATATTCAGTTAAATGACAACATTTAGTCCCCCCTGACTTTCTTCGGGAATGTGTCCAACATCCTTGCATTTCCATATAGTATTTGCACACGAAGGAAATGCATCAATCGTTCCAACATTCAATAAAAGAACTGCTGAGAGTAATCTGAGTAATGAGCTGCCCCTTGCCTGTATATGTGCCCGCCAAGTAGCCAGCCAATAGGATTAACAGGACCGTCAACGGGACCATATTAATCTCAGATTACATCTATATAAGTTCAAAGTGCTTTAGATTCAGAGAAAAACACAGTGGGGTCTAGTCCAAACACCGTTTGGTACATCAAATCGGAGCGTTATCGACCACCATCCACTCGTACACAAAGTACATACTGTACACAATGAATGGATTAAAATGGGAAGTATCATTAAGTATTCATAGGTTTGTCCAATCACAACCCTTTAGTGGTTACATATTTTGGACTTAAAAGACGAAACGGAAAAAAAGAAAGCTGGGATTCATTGGAATGGCAAACTTCAAAAATCATCATACGGCTCCACAGGAACCACTGACTGTTTAGTCCTACATGTACGGTCCTTTTTAGCAGTCCTCTGATTGGATGTTGGGATGACTTAGACACTTTACCTATGTGTGTGTGTGTGTGTGTGTGTGTGTACATACACAGTATATGAGAATGTAGGGATGGTTTAATCCCCTTCAGGGAGATGGAGGTCTGCTTAGACTGGTCTAAGGTGGATAGATGGAGTAGTGGGGAATTCAAAAATCATGACCATCCCTGATATGAAAAAGGTCTAGAAAATTGCACATTGATATTGGTAGGTAAAGATGTGGTTGTGCCAAGATGTCCAGCTCTTCTTTTCTCTTTATTTATTGGTCTGTGAGTGTCTCTGCCTCTGGTCAGTCTCCTGCCCACCCTTCTGCTTCCCTCTCTCTGCTTTTCGTCTCTGACTGTCATTCCACATTTATGACCGGCCTGTGATGTGTGCCCAAGACCAACGGGGCACGGCAAGATGGCCACTGTTGCCCTGGCAACAGAGTGGAGAGCAGGAGGAGAGATTGAGAGATGTTTTTTTTTTTTTCTCCTCCCTTTTCCTTTTTGGTTAGACGTTCAGGTTAGAGGGGGAAGATGGAGACTGTCAGAAAAGCCGGCGCTCGTAATCGATATCCGCACACTCTCACTTCTTGGTTCTTAGAGTGAGGATAGTTTTACTTTGTTCGTCGGTGATTTGACAGAGACCCCGAGTCTGTGGGCGTCCGGGACTCTAAGAGCGAGTGTGCGCTGCTGTGTTTGTGCTCGTGTGTAAGTAAGGGAGCACTGGTTGTGGTCTTTCGCTGTCTTTCTTGATGCGGTGCTGGATTAGAGGGGTTACATAATGCGCTCTGAGCTTCAAGCAGCATACGCTAAGAGGATTACCACAAGTCTACTAAAGACACTGGTCCACAGACACACTTGCACGCGCACCGCGTGCAGCCGTGCTCTAAAACGCAGCGTCCATCGGCGTGTACAGATACGCTCACATGTACGACGCGGTGCGCATCTCGTGTCGTTTGTTTTGGCCACTCGCAGGCTAACTACAGATGCTAATGGAGACACACTCAGGATACCTCTGACTGGAGATATGCTAAAGTAATTTCATCATTATAAATCACAATATGCACAATTTTTTTATTTACAACTGATAAAAGTTGAAAAAAATCATTGAACGAGAAGAAGAGAGAAGCAAATAATGCAAACTTAGGTTGAATATGAGCACCCTCTCTGTACGTAACTGCTCAGATTCAGTTTTAATTATCAAGTTAAAACACAAATTAAATACAAGATTAAACAAATATGCCATAGGAGTGTCTTGAAATCGTGGAATTTGCTTCCCTTAATTATTTGAAGCAGCGAATTTCAAAGTTTGGAGGCAGTGTGTGTTTGATTGACATGTGACAGCGGGCATCGTCGGGAGATTTGCATGTATAAAACCGAACTGTAGCCACCAGGTTGGAAAAGTGAGGCCAGCGGGGAAGTGTCTCAAAGTGCAGAGACCCCCACTGAGGGGTCGCTACACGCTGCTTACAAAACAAATCTGCATCCAGCGGGCTCCCATTCAAAAATCATCACTCAGAATATAATAGCTTAATATATTTTCCATGAGTCATCGTGGTTTGGAGGATAAGATGAGATCAGATGGGTAGGGAAGTTTTTATTGATCTCCTTAGGGAAACCCGTTCAGCCATTGTGAGGAGTAGGGGCATTAAGCAGCCACCACGCAGAGCCTGTGAAGCAGCTCTAGGTGTGAACCTGCGCCTCCATTAAAGGTAAAATCGCAGGAGAATTTATCTGTAGCGTGTAATCTTCCTCCCGTGTGGCAACGGTGAACCATGTGCTGCTGAACGTCACAAGCTAAATGCACTCTTTCTGATCTCGTGGTCCTCTTTCAATCTAAATCAGCAGACGTGATGCCTTAAAGATAAGTCCAAAGATACGTTTCAAGCGTCACCCATCGCCGTCCTCTCATCCAAATATGGTTACTCGTCACTTAAAAAAAAAAACAAGGCCCGGATGCTAAGGAACGGCCCAGTGATAGTTGACAAATGACATCACGGTGGCTACTTCCACTTGTGTGGTTACGATATATTACATCGTACGGTCTGAATTCCATTCAGAAATTTTCCATTATAAATGAGCTTGAGTGTCAGCGGTGGGTTTTTTTTGCCGTAAAAGGGAAGAGGTCTCGTGTTTGCTGTCACTTTAAAGGGAAGTGGTCGAGGCCCAATCCCCGTGTCGCCTTGTGATTCAAATCAGAGTGTGGCGCAACAGTGTCGCATGAATCAGTGCAGCGGACCGTTAAATTTCTTCTTACTTTACCGTAAATCTTTAGTATGATGTATGTTCGGCGTGAAAACAAACAGCAAAAAAAAAACACAAAAAAACAACTTAATCAGAGGCGTCAAAATGTTTAGCTTTTTAGTTGCGAGGGAAGCTAACGGGAAATGAGCCAGCTCTGAGCTTGCTGTAAGTATGCAAAACACAGAAGCCCAGGGAAGCTTCTGCAAACATGGCTTCTTTCTTTGAGGACAGCTTTGAGTTCTTCTCTGTCACCGGTGCGATACATCTGCTGTTTTCGCCTTTTACAGGCAACACAAACAAGTCTCCTCCCCCCCCCGGACTTCACGTGGGTCCTGTTTTTGGACTTAACTGATGCAGGATGTCTGTTATTGATTGATACTCACATTTATACGTGCACATAGGTGCATGCAGACAGGTGTAAGTACTTGGTGTGGTTGTTGTCACTACACCTGCTAGACCTCTGACCTCGCCTAATTGGAGTCATCCTGCCCTCCTCTGGCCTTGGCCTTCAGGGAACAGGTTGCCTTGAAAGGAGGTGGAGGATGTGCTGGGTGTGTGTGTGTGTGTGCGTGTGCCTGCAGGCTGAAGTGCATTTGCCAAAAAAGATCAGTGTCTAATCTTGTTGTGAGAGGACGAGAGTGTGTGTGCTGGCTGCCACCCACTTGCCCTCGCTAAGGCACGACTGCCAGGTATCTACTCAACGTGAGCCCGTCTGGTTCGGGTTTTCAGGTTTTAGCTTCTTTTCTTTTTTTTTCTGGCTATTTCTTCAGTGTTTGTACTGTTGTGAGTTAAGAACTGGTGCTAACGTTAATGTGATAGTGAGTGCATGTTAAAGGCAATCTGCAAGTCTGCATGTGAATGTGTCCATTAACTGTAAACAACGGGCCGGGTGAGAGGTCGGCAGGAGTACACCAACCACAGATTTAGAAGCTCGCACATAAATAGCAGCCCTACCTGTGCTTCTGTGCTTAACTCAGACGGGTAAAGAAAGGAGCTGGCGTTGGGGAGGGCTAGTGAAGGGGGGGAGGGGGCTTGGAGCAGTAAAGGAGATTTTATAGGTACGTAAAAAAACAATAGGAACCCTGGAGGAAGGAAGCAATGACGGACCAAACCCTTCCCCCCCCCCCTCACATCTACACTCGTGCACATACCTGCTCTCCATTTCCTGCAGTAATTGACCCATCTGTCCTCTCTCCTTTATCCCTGCAATTAAACCATCTTTATTTGCACACGAACACACACGCACACGTAACAATCGACGACCAGTCTCTGACCTGTCACCACATGCAAACTAGAGACATGCAGAGTGAGCGCAAGAAGGGAAGGTTGAGGGTGCAGGGCAATGGGTAGAGATAAGAGACTCGATGCTCTTATTATGTGGAGAAACTGAGGCGGGCACGGACCATCACATTATTGATCAGGTGACACACGTGCACCCTGCCGACTCCTTCGTCATGTCTGAGGACTTTTTCTGGGGAGTTACAGGCGCGAGTGGTCCTCCTGTGGTCGCCTACACCGAGTGCACACATCTGGAGGACACCGTCTCCTGCCATGTGCTACATGCGAGGAAGGGCGACCGCAGATAATATCCCGACTGGATAAAAACGCTGTTTACGTCTGAACATTTTTCATTACCAGCTGTGACAGCCGTGGCCTTGTGGGTCTGCCTCTCTGTGTTGTTATGCAGTGTTTTGTTGGATCTGGTAATGTGCACGGATTGTTAAAAGCCCTCCGACCCGTGCAGGCTGTAAACCTGAAGGGAAAGAAAGCTGCGGGTGCTGGCACTGCAGATGCTAGCCACACCGTGCATCACGCAAAGGAGCCAAACATTTCAGCAGCAGATTATAAAGGTTTGGGACTAACAGTCTCAAATAACTCTCAAAATTTTATATTTTTCATGGATGATTTTTTTTTTCTGGTCATTTTCTTGATTTTAGACTCTTCAGCTAGTCAGATATTGACTGGTAACTACCACAGAGAAGGTCTGCAAGTTTTTCCATGACCGCTTCAAAGCCGTGAAATAATCAGCAACAAACAAAAGTTCAGTTCAGCAGTTAGTGTCAATTTTCAGATGTTTTAGAAACATGTAATATTTCTGGTTAGAGAACTCTCAGCTGGTCTGATTCCATCTAAAAAATTAACATTATGCCGATGTATAATTAAATAAAAACACTGTAAAACTTCATACAGCTGCTTTACTGGCTCTATTTCTGGGTTAGTGATCCACCCGAGTAACAGAATATAATGATAGATCAGACTCGAGGTGAATCTTTGGAGGGTAACCAAACAAAAACACACACAAGTTCAGTCTGTGAAGGTAACGAGTCTCTCCTGATATCTCTGACCATCTGATGTTAGTTCTGTTTGCATGTAAATTAGTTTTATCTAGTTTTATCCTTTGGGTCTGACTAAAACTTTAGGAGGAATCAAATTTTGATTCGTACAGGAAAAAACCTCCAGATGACTTCACATCCTCGCGATATCTGCAGCAGGTGTTGTCACTCACGCTGACACGAGGACTGAGCAATCGGATACAGATGTGGGTTTGTTTTGCCGTCGGGCTCGGAGGGCGCACACAGGTATTATTCAGACGAAGCCTCGCTTGTTGTGTTTTTAATTATGCACGTTTGATTTCTTCTAAGAACAAAGTGGCACTCGTGCCTGCGCGGTTGCGTCTGCATGCAGATTAGCCAGCGAGTTCCGACAAAGTCTCCGGCGGCTTGCGTTGCTGCAAAACTGCGAGGCAAAAAAAGTGAGTCACAGACTCAAATGTATACTTGTAATTGATGGGTTACCCACACTCACTTAACAGTGACCTGCTCCATTTATGGTTGAGTGGAAATACTGTTATCGCTGCCTTAGAAACATTTCTTTTTAAACAGAACAATAACTCCGACCTTCTGTGAAGAGATAGAAGGTCGTGGTTATTTACACAAAGCTGTTATTTGCTTTGTCACCTGCATTTTTGAGCAATTATGCAGCTACGAAGAGAAAACATTAGCGTTCTTTTGAGGCGGGGAAATATTTGCATACCACTATTTTAAACCTGCAGTGACAGCTTTAAATGCTATATGTTAGAAAAAGCTAACACATTCCTGACCTGTTAACCCCGAGACTGCAAGTTGTGCAGTCACCCATCAACAAAGACATTCATGCGTGAAAGGTTTGTTGCATAAGGACCGTACGTGGTTGTAGATTTGCTTCATCTTCCTCTCACGGGCAGCGCAGAGCGTATTTAAAGTAGTTCTCCGAGACGGCTGCGTCTCTCTTTGGTCACCGACACCCCGGGGCCGTCCGATCGACGCTTCCAGCGACCTCACTTCATATCTTCTGCTCAAAGCACACAAACGCTACTCAGCAAAGAACAATTACTACCAACATTGCGGACGTGCCTTTCGCTTACCTTCTTTAATACATGTCTGAGGCTTATCTTTTCGCTCGTTGGCCAGAAGTATCAATAACAGCCCAGTGTGAAATAAAGTTTTAAATGGAAGTCTTTGACTGTTTCTGGAATGAGACTCTTAGATGTAATTACACAAAAAAACACTTTCCCTGGTGATGATAGGACTTCACTCAGAGATGGCGAAAGATAAGAAATACAGGAGAGGGGAGAAAGAAGAGAGGTTAGATTTAAAGGTAAGGACTGCTCGGTGAGGTTTGTAGACTGGGTCTGTACGTGTGAACATTATCTTATCATATTGTGGAACATGCTGTTGTGTACTGTCAGTGTACAGGATGGAAATCAGCCAGGACAGCTCATGAAACATGTGCTGACATCTTGTTTAATTCAGGTGTGTGCATCCACGAAAAGCACGAGGTCAGCCGATCATACTTTATATTAAGAAAATCTACCGAAGCTCTCAATAGAAATTATTGTGAGCGTTATTGAGAGATTCTTTTCCCCACACTGAGGCCTAGTCCACACGTAACCGCATAAGGGCATTGTTAAGCACATTCATTGACATGCCGGACCTGTAGGCGGCAGCAGTTCCCTGTATCCTATCCAGTCAGGTTAACTTTTTGCCTTCCCGCTTACGTTCAACAAAACATGAAACATGTAAAAAAATAAACAAGCAAACGCGAGCGCAGCTCTGAGGGCATCCGCGCCGTAGTGCAAACACAGGTTGCAAACCTGATGTCAGCATACGTGTCGCAGAAGGTGACGTCGCGGACCCTAAAACTCCGGTTACGTCTGTCCACACGTAAACGCTGAAAACGGAGAAAACGCAGATCTTCACTTTGGCCGGAGTTTTTCAAAAGATCCGTTTTCGTGCTGCAAAACTGCGTTTCCGTGTGGATGACAGACTGAACTGTAGAAAAATATCTTGGTTTTGGGAGATCCCCGGCTACGTGTGGACAGGGCCTGAGCACAACGAATCTTAGGGGCCCCCTACCTGTTGAATCCCACTTTAACCCCTTCCCTACTCATTTTCCTGTTTAACTTTAAAAAAAATAACTAAAAAATGATCCTCTAGCAGGCCTCCGTTCCACCTTTGAATTCACTCTCCCCTTCCTCTTTCTGATTGTCTTCCAGCAAGCAGGTAGTTTCCACCTCCAGCAGTAGGTGAGGGTTTGTTTGGGTTTGAGTTACAGAAATTTCCTTACCCAGTGGTGAGATTCATTATAGACAGCCAAGAAGGGTCTTTGGCGTTTTTTGTGACCATGTGAACTCAACACCTTCGCTCCAGTGCAACAATTATTCATGTGTCTTACAATTTGGACCTGAAAAAGTACACGAATAACTGTTTGCGCATCGAGTCAGCAAACAAGTATAATACCAGGTGACCTAGAAAGTGTATTTGTGGACTTTATCCTGAATCGTGAATCATGCAAAGCTAGTCTAATAATCTTTTTTTTTTTTTTTATGAAGCCTTAGCCACACTGGCCCAGAGACCAGTCAGTGATCTGTTGGTAACCAGTAGTTTGCTATGGAAACATAAATGTTCTCCAACTTGTTGATGAGTTGCGGTAAAGCACAAGATTTTCTCGTTTCCGATTTGCGGAAGTTTTACTACTACTTGGCGGGTAGTTGGCGAACGTTTGTGACGAGGCGACGTGTTCCATGCAAACCCGCTGGGGACCAAAGCAATCACGGAGGGGAGTTTTGGTGCACCACCCTCTTTTTGAGAAATTTCACCCGACAACAGCCAGAAACCTTCAGCAACCATTACCAATAGGTCAGGTAATACGCCTTTTTCCTAGCGACCGGTGGTTGCCGGGGGGTGGGTCACTAGGTGTGTGTGACAGAGCTCATGTTCTGTCAGTTCATCCATTGTCTGAAACAAGCTGCTTCCTATAGCTTTTAAGGTCGTCCCTTCTTCAAGTCACCTCTCTTCTGATTGGCTGCCCTTTGTAATTAGAAGGTTAGAAGCAACTCTTATTACAAAAAGGTTTTTAATTGTTAGCGTTTGATATGAATCCACGTCTTTAACATTATATATATAAGCTAGAAAAGGAAATAATCGGCAGAGTAGTTCTGTTATCACGGCCAACTCATCCGATAGAAACGATGGGATGCCGTCTCCTATGGTGCAGACACTTTCCATAGTTTGAAACACGGTAGAAAATGCGCTTCAGTTTCTTCTCCTTGCCATTCTGCTTCTGTCTTGTTCTCTCCAGCACTTTAACTTTTTTTTCTTTCCCTTTCATCTTCTCCCTGCCTAACTGAAGTACTCGGGTTTCCTCGGGTGGAAAGGCACAAAAAAGTAAAAGGGGAAGTGGGTGGGTGGTTTGGAGGGTTGAACTTTAGCAGCAGGTAACGTTTGGCACTTAGGAAACTTTTTGCTGTGGCTTGAATATATTTCCTCGCTCTTGGTTTCTCTCTGCGTGTCGCTTTCTTCTCTTTTAATTTCCTCTGGTTGATCTCCATCTTTCTTTTGCTTTTCTAGCAAATTACCTACAAGCTTCTCCCTGCGTCTGTCTCTCGGTTTCTCAATCTCTCTGCTGGTCTCTCTCTCTCGCTCTCTCTCCCTTGCTCACTATCTCCCTCTGTCTCTCGCTCAATCTGCACACAGCCAGCCACAGGAATGTATCTCGAGGAACGCCTGGCGAGACGAACTGGATCAAACGAGTTCAGAGCAGTGCTGGAGCCCGGCTGTCTCTCTCAGCTTCCATCTCTTCGCCCGCTCCCTCCTCATCCTCTTCCTCAGCAATCCCCCTCCTGTTCTCGAGTCTCCTGTTCCACGTTTTCTCTGTCTCCCCCTCCTCCTCCTCCTTCAGGTCTCCCTCTTTTCCTCCTTGCTTTCCTGCAAAATCCTTTTGCTGCTCTTTTTCTCCTCTTTGCCCTCCCTCCCTCCCTCCTTCCCCTCTCACTCTCTCTCTCTCTCCCTCTCTCTCTCCTCTATTTCTCTGGCACGATAGAGAGACAAAGAGATCTTTTGAATGCCTTTGCGTGTAGGAGGTGGACCTCAAGGGAGGGGATCGTGTGGATGTTTGCCCTGTGTGTGTTAGACTGTGTTTATGTGCACATATTAGAGCCCTTTAGCCCAAAGCTTTAGCTTTAAGAGTGTGGAATTCAATTTGATACAAAGACACACACACACACAAACACACACACACACCTTCTTCTCCACATCAGACAGCCAGCCGTGTCGTGCTCTCCACCCTGTCTGTCAGTCACTCAGGCGGCACTCATAATTGGCTTATAATGTCCTTGTTACCATACAGGGACCCCTTTGCCCCACCCCCCACTTCTGTCTGCTAGCCGGTTTGTAACTCTTCAAAACAGGCCGTCAAGCATGGGGGTGGGTTAATGTCTGTGTGTTTGTGTGTGTGTGTGTGTGCATTCATGTGGAGGTTAAGGGGTGGGTGCAAAATCAGGTCTCCCCTTGGGGCACTTGCACGGGGATGCGCTCCCATCTTTGTCTGGGGGACAATGGAGATCTGTGGGTGTGTGCGCGTGCGTGCGTGCTCGTAGACATCCATGCGTTCATCGCTTTGATCGGGCTTGTTTTCGTGCTTCGTCTTGTGTGTCAGTGTGTGTGTGTTAGTGCGCGCACAGATAATTAGTCCCATTTGTGTGTGAGACCGGTGACTCCTAACAGATTCCAAGGTCAAAGACGCTCCTGTCTTGACTCGAGTTCTGCTAGCTGGAGCTAAATGCTAGCAGACTTTATGTAATTGTGTCGGATGAACAGGTTTGTGGCATTAATGCTGTTAAATAAGGTTACTGGGGGTTGGCATCTTTACTGTGAAAGGAGGCATCAGTCACATCGTATTATGGGATAGCATCGCAGAAGGCCTTGTGGTTACAACTTACCTGTGATGTAAACTGGCATCATATTATTAATATGGAACATATCGATAATCTAAAGTTAGTCTTTTTACATATGAAATCAAGATTAGTCTGAGATTTATGGAGGACCAAAATAAATAAACAAACCATTCAGTGTAATTTATATTTTCAGC
Source organism: Hemichromis elongatus (assembly GCA_015108515.1). Taxonomy (NCBI): domain Eukaryota; kingdom Metazoa; phylum Chordata; class Actinopteri; order Cichliformes; family Cichlidae; genus Hemichromis; species Hemichromis elongatus. Next base: position 28,996 of record VUQR01005012.1, read on the forward strand.
TTTATTTATTTATTGTTAAATGTATTTATTTATTTATTTTGTATGTATTTGGTTCAAGTTATTCATTTCTGTATATTTTATTTGTTCTGTTCCAATGTAGCTTTCTGCCTAATAACGCAGATGATGGGATGTCATGGATGCCAGGCTTGCATAAAGCTGGCTCCGACTGGGGTGTTTAGTTCATCAAGCAGAAAATTAAATCACTAAACTCTAAAAATCTAAAGTAAACACAACAAAACAGTTTGAGTCCTCCATATTAATCTATGCGCGCACTGTGCGCTCCAACACTAAGGTGAGGAGAACACATTCAGGTGTTAATTCTCCCAGTAAAGGACCCTTCAGCCATATTTGATATTAAGCCGTGAATCGTGTTCTAGTAGAGCCCATGAATAAAAATATGGAGCTGGAAGTGTAACAGCTCCCCTTTAAATCGAGACATTATGGCAACTGGTTGCGCGTTATGTGCAGGGTTGCACAACTATTTTGTGTAAACAACGTTATAGTAACTGCAACTTCACAGAAAAAGTCTTTGCGTAAGCTGAAAAATTCTCTTCTGGTTCTCTGTCTTGCTCTGTGTGGATGTGTGTGTCTGTGTGTGTGATTGTCCAATGCCTCTTTAAACCACATGTCTTTTGAAATAAGGAAGTGGCTTCTGATTGGCCGCTTTGTTGGGCTGTGGGCGTGTTACAGCCGCTGCGACTGAGCAGGGGATAAAAGCCGAAGCGGGTTCTGAGCCGAGGCAGACTGCGAGTTTCTAGATGATCTCCCAATGGCACACACACACACGCACAGACACACACACGCAAAAGAAAATCAGTGTGACAGAGATGAGTGATCTGTGTGGGTGAACAGGAAGAAAGACAACAGAGATGAAGTAAAAGTGGAATAGAAAAGGAGGGAGGGGCGGGATTGAATGAGGAGCTTGAGGGCAGCTTATGAGGGGAAAAAAAATCAGAAGCAAAAATGATGAAAGATGAAAAGGAGTCAGGAGAGAGGGGAAATTGGAGATGTGAAGGAGCGCGGCGGAGATGGGAAATTAGAGCGAAAGGGCTGACATGGTGAACAAAACGCTAGGAAAACAAGGGTGGTAGGAGGAGAGAGGAGCATGTCACAGCTGGGTTGCACACGAGCGGTGATAGAAGAGTGGAAGAGGAGGAGAGGAAAAGGTGCATGCGACTGGGAGCGAAGGATAGACGAGGGGGGAGGTGAGGTGGGAGGCGAGGAGGAGAGTGGCGTATGTCAGCTGGAGAACAATAAGAGGCGTTCGTGACACGTCTCCGGGGGTATCGACTCAACGTGTTCCTCCTAATAGGAGCTAAAATAATTAATAACTTCCTCCGCGGTTTCTATTTCTCCGTCTCCCTCTGTTGCTCGCACACTGAGTCGTTCAGATGCCGCACATATGTAGGTGCGAGTGAACGACAACTTCCCCTTCCTCCGAAAAAACGCACACATTGTAGTGAGACGGGAGAGAGGGACACTCCTGTTCTAATGTTCTCTCACATGAATAAGTGATGGTGTTAGGAAGTGACATTACGGGCTGGAGGGTGGTCGCGTACATGAGCGCGTGCGTCTGCGTGCGCGTGTATGCAAACACACTTTTTTTTTTTTTCCTTCTCTTTTTTTGCATGGCTGGTTCCTCGGGACCCCAGAACCATTGCTCTGGAACAAAGCCTACCACTGGTGTTCATCAGTTTCGTTGGTGTGTGTCTCTGTGTGTGTGTGTTCATTGTGTTTCATGGCCATGTGTGTGACATGCTGATGTTTATGGCCTGAGGGCACGAGGGGAGAGCGTGAGTAGGAGGAGGAGGAGAAAAAGGCAGAACTACAGATAGAGAGGGAGGGGAGGACCGGCGAGGAGAACAGGGTGAGAGAGAGAGACGAGTGTGTGTAGTCATTGAGATGTTGAAAGCGAGCCGCAGGCAGTCTGTGTGCTCTCTCTCTCTCTCTCTCTCTTTAATTCTCCCCACCCCTCTCTCTCTCTTTCTCTCTCTCGTCTTTGTGAGCTTGGAGAGCAGATAAAAGCCGTCCTAGTCTTGAGGACAATAACGGCCATCACAGCTTTGCAGCCGTCGCCGTCGCCTACCTGCCTCCTCTTGTCTTTGTAGCATGAGAAAGTGTCTCCGGTGCCAGTTTAATGTGTATATGCTGCCGACACACACTGACTGTCTGTATAGAGTGCTTCAGCCTGAGCTCCGTCTGGTGTCACATTAAGCCCTTCCTCCCCCTTGTTTTCAGCCCGCGAGCTCCTCGCTCATGCAGCTGCAAAGTTACAGGCTACTTTATCTGCTGTAGATCTACTATAGAGAATGAATTTTCATCTTTTTAAGGTCTGATGCTCACGACAGCACCTGGCTTGTGGTAGCTGTCGATCCAGAGTAGAATAATTTTACACATAAAGAGTAGTTTGTGGTTGCTTGTGTAGTTATTTGATAATAAGTATGCATCCTATATGCATCCTATGCAGATGAGCTTGTGTTCAGTCAGGCCCGACAGAGAAGAGGCCACGCACAGGTAGAACGCTGATTGGTTGAGAGGTGTGCTTGAACAGGAAAGGGAGTGAGAGCGGAGCTCACCACAAGGGGGAGAAGTGTGAAAAATCACCAGATGACGAGAAGCACAGATGTTGGCCGCAGTGGACGGTTTGATCGTTGTTAACAACGGCGTTTGCTTTACGCAAAATAAATTGTCTTAATTAGCATGCACAAAGCTTAACACTGCCCCCTAGTGACAGGAAACGGCTGCAACGTGTAGACGACGAAGGCGACATCAGGCTCAACTTTAGTCAAATGCAACAAATGAATACAGCTATGAATACAAAATTGACTGAAATACTTTTATTAGTAACAAGTGCAAGTTTGCATTTATATTTTTAGGATTTATTTTTTATAAAATAATGAAGATGAGACATGAAAGTCGGGGGAGAGCGTTAACGAAGGCATATAGGGCGAACCTGGGTTGATGCATTAAACCTGAATCTTGTGCAGTAATTTTCACACAAACCTCCTCACACGTGGAGCAAAACCAGGACGAGATGGGTGAAGGGAAGAGTCTGATTGACGACAACTCGTTATGTTAGCATGTGCAAGAAAAGCCCTTGACGTGGGTTAAATCTGATGTAAGAAAACCGTGGAGTAAGTGAGAGAGCGCTTAAAGGGGGACTAAACTACAGCACCTCGAATAAACAAGGAAAACTTTAAAGGAAGGAGAAAGGAAATACCTCCAACCTGCTGACGCTACGCACTTAGCTTTCTTCCCCATGCCTCCAGCACCCGGCATGCTGTTGCTGGCGTGTGCCATAGCACAGACAGCGCAGCGTAGAATTAAATCATAGCCTGCTGTCACGAATACTCAATATAGCTTTTTTGGGTCAGGATATTTCTTCCAAATTTTAAAGCAGCGCATCCCTAATTGATAGTACTACTCTGGATAAATAACTCATCAGGATAAATATTCTCTCGCTACCTAAAGCCAAGTCACACAGGTGTAGAGACTCTCAGATTTCATCCAGTGACAGCAAACAACCTCCAGCAACCACTCACCAACTGGTTGGGGAATACACACTTCTCCCTAGTGACCAGACGTTGCCAAGGGGTCTCCAGCTGGTCTCTAGGCTTGTGTTACTGGAGCCTAAAATGCCCTCGCTGTACCACTTTGACAATACAAACAACCCAAAAATGACGAAAACAAAGACAGCTGCTGTAGCTTAAAGATGACATTTCAGTGGAAGCAATTATTAGTAGATATATCTGAGCCACTGCGAGCCGCTTCAGTCTTTTCACACTCAGAGTCTTGACTGTGTATCGAAGCAGAAGTCCTAAAGAGTCTGTATACTTTCACTAAACCTTGACCTCATAAATAAACGTTTCTCCACATCGGCAAGCATTCAGTAAGCAACAGTCACCTGTCGGCGTTTGTGCTGCATTTGCTCTACCGCGTTGGCAGCCATTTTTTTTTCTCCCCCATACATCAGGGTCGGATTAAACCCCATCAGAACCAGCAGCGCGGGTCTATTTTTAAATGCTGCGTGTGAGGTTAACGCAGAGTTTTTGGATTGCCTGTGTGTGTTTGTTTGTGTGTGATGCGCTGAAATTATGTGTAACCAATATCGCAGTTACTGCTGTGTGTGTGTGTGTATTTGCTTTCTGGAAGGATAGCATGGGGTTGCAACATCTGCATCCTGTAATATATCAAGATAAATTGTATTTGCAAGTGTTTGTTTGTGTGTGCGTGCACAGTGGTTTGTTTACCTTATGTTGATAGGAATGTGAAATTTCCAATGGTTTTGCGGGGAAATGCAGAAGTCATTTGACCAGAGTGAGTCAAAGCCTGCAGCTACACGGCCTCACTTCCCTTTTGCTGATGGGCAGCAGCACATGTGCACAGACACAACACACAAACATACCACTTAGATTGCATGCCGCCCGATCAAACCTAAGGGCGCTCCAGGGCGCAGATGACGTCACCTTTGCTCGGCCACCGCGTGCACATACACACCGCGGTCCCGGGAAGATAACGAAGACGCTTGCGATCTTTGAGGGTGATCCTGCCTGATGATTTGACCCAACGAGCCCCAGAGCACCCTCATTAGAGCACCAGCCCGCCCCCCCGTCCCAACCTCGCATGCGCATGTTTGTATTTGTGTGCTCAGTCTGCCAGCCTCTCTCTGGTATCCACAGGCCTTAAATAACCACGCAGAGCCTGTTGCTTTTGCGATAACTATCATTAACATGCTGATTACAGGTCTGGGCATCTTAAAATAACACATACACACTGGGGCCGTGGATCAATACTTGCATGCTGGGGTAATGATGGGTCTGCCTGCCCTGCACAGATGAGAGAGATGATGCATTACGCGGGATGGGCTCGATGGAGGGAGATGTAGTGAGAGGAGAGCGGAGGAGGAGGGGCTAGCAGCTGAAAACGAGTGAGGCAGAGAGGTGAAGACGGATGAATGAGGAGTGATGACGACGGCGATTTGCAGGCAGGCCAAAAGTCTGTTTGGTATGGTGTAAAAGTACAGTTTACACGAGGCCGGCGAGAGTGACCACACACAGACGTATAACTAAAAGCAAACACATGGAAACATAAAGCCACAGCACAAAGTTGTTGTTGCATTAAATGAAAATCAGTCTGCCATGAGATGGGATCAATGGGATGAAAGAGGACGAGAGAGGCAGAGAAAGAGGAGAGATGTATTGTCGAGGTCTTGATAGATTAGTATATCTGTCTTTTGTCATCCGTCACGATTTCTGCCCAGAGGCAGAGCAGTGAACAAACACACTCGTACACACGCCAGCCGCAGACAAAGATGTCCATTTACAATGAACAGTGACAAAACAATCGGTCGGGTCCTTTAGTAAAAAATAACGTGTGATGGTGCAGTTTGTGCTGGATTTGTATAGCGCGGTCCATCTGCTACAACCATAGCACAAAACATGGACGCAGCATCAGCATCTGCATCTGACCTGCTCGTTCTTTTTTTTAGGAACAGCAGGGGGCAACTTTTGTGGTTGCAAGAACTTCCAGTTGCATAGAAAGCTATGAGAAAAAGTAATGTGGCTGCCTTTGCTTTGACCTTGGTGAATATAGTTTATGGTCACTCATTAGGCTTCGTATTGAATAAAACAGGACGTCTATATTGGCAGCAATAAATGAGAAGTAACTGCGTTCAGACATTTCAGGATAATATGAGTCCTACCACCTTATTACTTCCCACATAGGCTGTATATAAAAGATGGACTAATGCTAGCACAATAAACTCAGAAGCCCCAATAGCGAGGGCCTGTTAGCTACACAGTTTGTTAGTTGCTAACGCTGAAGTTTAGCTCTCATTTCTTATCATATTTTAACTTGTTTTAACACTTTCAGCTCAACTTGAGGCTTTAAAACAAGAATTCACAAACCAGTGTCACATGTCTCCTTTGATTTATTTACACTTAACATGAATGTGGCCTTAACCTGTGAGAAACCATATGTTTTTTTTGTACTTTTTTTTTAACTCAGGTATAGCTGTAAACAAAAACAAGAGCAGAAAATACTGTTTTGCCGGTACACTAATTCCTCCACTTGGTAACCTATGATAAAGTAAGTCAATGATCGCTTCGCTCGCTGGTGTAGAGTGAAGTGTGAGCGCGTGTTTGTGTTTTCTCACACGCGCTCGGATCTGCACGCAGCACACCGGATTGGACTTTGTTCTTTCCAGGTCTGGTGGAGATGTGTGTTTAAGCAGTGCAAACACACGCGTGTACGCTCGGGCGCAGTCAAAGAATCACGGCAGGGAGACAACAGCCGTCTACTACTGCGTGACCTAGTTATGCACACGGGAAAATTAGACGGAGGATGGAAACGGCAGCCTTTCATCCAGGCACCGTCCTGCTCGTGTCTCAACAGGTGATATTATAGAGGCCAGCTGATCAATTGTTTGATGAGTCCATTAAAGCTGGTGCATATCGCCTCCTCTGTACCCCAGACCTTTTATAGACCTCAGCCGAGCAGCCTTTCTCCTGTTTTATCACCTGGTCGTGGCTCTAACCTTCAAATCTCACTACAGCTTAATGACTTTTTGTGTCTTCGGGAGAGTTCAAAGACCGTACTTCACTGTATTTGATATTCCTAACGCACACTTTCTATCGTGGTCCTCGATTGTTTGGCCTTACTTTTGTCCCCTTGTCTGTTTCTGTTATGCTCGAGTTTTTTTTACAATAATAGTTCACTTTGTTGGTTCGGTAAAATAAAGATTAAATAAATAAACAGGTCGAGTGGAAGTAGAAGAGCGAGTGGAGCTTGGATGTAAGAGACACCAGGAGGCAGGAATAAGAAGACGGGTGTGGTGATAAAAGTTAGTGGGATGTGCTCTCTTGTGGACATCGATCTGCACGACTAAGGACATCTGGAGCACAGAGCAAGTGTGCACACACTAATACACACACACACACACACACACACATATACCAGTTTAATAGGTTCATTCTATCCAGAAAGGCACACACACTATTCAGCATGTCCTCTGGTCAACACGTACTCCTTTAAACCGGTGCAGCTAGTGAGATGCTGGTGTCGCTGCCAAGTAGCCATCAGGGCCCCTCCACTCGCTGCCACACTGATCTGTTACCATAGCAGCCTCTCTCCCTCGCTGTAGTCCATGCTCGCTCTACCCCTCTCGCTCTTTCTCTCTGTCTTCCCCCCTCAGCTCAGAGGCACCGCTGTAGAGAGCAGAAACGGGTGAAAAAGAGAGGGGAGAAAGCTGTCGTTCCTGCTACGAGAGCATCCATAAATCTGTGGGTGCGCGTGCACGCGTGCGTGTGCATGTGCACCAGTCTGCCCTCACGACAGGCTCTGGCGGAGGCAGAAGCCGACTGGGTTTTGACACAGCCAATCGTACTCTCGCCTTCTGTGGCACATCGCCCGGCCGAGCCAATCAGAGAAGATCCCACGAAGCGCACGCAGCTACACACACACACACACACACAGCGCGCACTCGGGTACAGACAAACACTGACATTACATACTTTGTTTTTTGGTTTGCAGATGTCATCCTCAACACGAAACACAGGAGGAAACTTGCCACCTGTGCCTTTGATCTTTCTCAGTCTGTTCTGACGTGTCAGTGTTTTTGAGCCGTCTTTCTTTTCCGCTCACTCGCTCTCCTCCGTCCTCTGCATCCCCGACTTTCGTCTCGCTGTCTCAAGCCTCCTTTCTGCTTCTCACTCGGCCTGTTTGATGTTGCTCGTGTTGCCTCGTTCGCTCTTTTGTTGTCGGGTCCACAGAGGACAGGTGTTGGACACAATCTGTCCCTATCTTACGCTCTTTCTCCTGCACATATAGACACTGAAGCCTGCACACACACACACACACACACGCACACACACACACAGCTGTCAGGCCCCTCCTGGTGACCATCTGGCCATGAAGCTGGGACCCCCCCCCCCAACCTCCCCCCCCCCTTCCATCT
>VUQR01005013.1:20766-32795 GCA_015108515.1 Hemichromis elongatus
TGTATTTGACAGATGGTATAATTCACTAAGAAAACAGTCTGTGAAGGTTCTCAGTCATCCAGGTCATCGTAGTCTAAGGAGCTGTACAGAAAAGGCGTCTGGACTTCTTTAGGTTGCTTGAAGACGTTTCACCTCTCATCCGAGAAGCTTCTTCAGTTCTAGGGTGAAATGGTGGACAGTCCCATATTTAAGCCTTGTGGGAGTGTCCCTCTTAGAGGGACAATGGACCCCCTACTGATCCTCTACCTAATCACACAACATGGGAAAACGGGTGTGATTAGGTACCCTAGAACTGAAGAAGCTTCTCGGATGAGAGGTGAAACGTCTTCAAGCAACCTAAAGAAGTCCAGACGCCTTTTTCTTTACAGCTCCTTAGACATTTTTTTTTTAATAGAAAACTAATGTGAATAAGACGCAAGATAAAAACCCATCTGTGTTTCCTTTGCAGCTTGTCACACTGATTGATTCAAAGAGGCTAGTCCATCTTTAAATTTGTGCATCAAATGCAAACTTCTTTGAGAAAAAAAGTTGTAAAACGGCACCAAATACTGATAGATCTAGTAGCTGAATTTAAATCTGTAAAATATTTATGTCCTGCATCTTTACCAAGCTGTAAATATTTTTTTTTTTTATTACGGGAACTTTTTCCATATATATTAACAGAATAAAACAAGAATGAGCACAAACTTTCAGGGTGTTATATCTAAACGGCATGTTATGTTGTTGTGTTGTATGTGATGTTTTACTCTCATTGCACCTCCAAATATTATGAATTAGGGACTGGCTTAAGCTTCCAACAATAATACATCACCAATATTATAAATGTCTGATCACACAATACAACACTTGTGATAAGAATCTAAATGACATATTAAATGAAGAGAAAACTCCTGGTGTAAGCAATGAAGCCAGCACAGAGATAATAACAAATTGCAGTTCCATGAGTGGCCGCTTGGGGTTGCACCACAGTTATATGACACATGCATGAGGAAGCACGCGGATGCCCAGATGGCACTGAACTCGTAGAGGTAGATTTCCGCAACAGTGCCGGAGAAGATTACAAATGGACAAAAGCGCCATGACGGCGAGTTTGAATGACTGCGGCTGCTTGATGATGTCATCATCAACGTGCAAAGTGACCAATGCTGTGAGGATAAATGTGCCAAAAAGGTGTAACTTTCCCGAGGGGTTAGAAGGTCTGGTCTGGTTCTGCCTGGTTCACATAAATATCCGAGCACCTCTGGATTACATATACTTGCTGCATTCATACTGTAATATATATGTGTGATATATGTAGAAGAGAAATGATGATTGAATCAGCAATTCTGTTAACGGGTTAGCTCGTCAGCCTGAGGACCTGTGGTTATTGGGCTTCTCTATTTTCTTCCACGCTTGTAGACATTATAGTTGTCTTTCTGTTATGTAGCCTAGTAAGCTTGACTAAATGTATCGTTCCCCCAACCTCTAACTGCAGTTGCTGTCCATGGTGCTAATCAAAAGTGGGAATGATGCTATTGATATTATTGATTGTTGCTGTATGATAGGGCAGCACAGTGGTGTGATAGTTAGCACTGTTGCCTCACAGCAGTCCCTTTGTATGGAGTTTTCATGTTCTCCCAAGGTCTGCAGGACTCCGCTCTACTACTCCGTGGGTACTTCCACTTCCCCTCAGAGTCCAAAGACATGCATGGGGCTAGGCTAATGGGTGATTCTAAACTGCCTGTGGGTGTGAATGATTGCATGTTTCTATGTGTTAGCCCTGTGACCTGTCCAGTATGACAGCAGGCAAGGGCCCAAGAAATATCTGCCCTGGTGCCTATCACAGAACCTGTATGCCTGTGTAGCAGACAGAAACATGTTTAAGTCAGGTACAATGAAACACCTCTGGTCTCTATAGATAATATTCCTATATTTCTCTTCCTGTTGTTAATTTTTTAAATAACATGCCTTAATTTTATTATGGCGTACTAGAGGTTTTTGTGGTAATATGTGTTAATTTACAGCCCAGTTATAGTGAGGGAAATTCCAGCATTTTATTAGCCCGTTACTTAATCTAATTGGCAGCTACCTGTGTCTGTGTGATGAACCTTTACAGTCTATGGATAAACCTGGATAGCCAAGCTTGCATGATAATTAAGCACTCCATCATCTCAGGGTGGCAAATGGCTTTATCAAGGCCATTAAGATAAAGTCAAAGCATCAAAATGTAAGTTCACAAAGCAGGTGGTATAAGTCACTGTAGTGTTGTTCATCCTTTATATACAGTCTACAGACTATAAGTGAACAACACATAAAATATATGCAAATGTATCTCATGACATGTGTTCTGGAGTGATCTTTGCAGGAAGCAAATTTCAACTGAACCTAAAATTAATCTCCATTTCTAATGAACTCAAATCACCCAAACTGTCAAAGTGCCACAGAGGCCAAAACAACAAATGTGAGTCATGCCCATTAGAACCTCCACAGAACAACATTAGATGGATTTGCCACAGAAAAACGTAATTAAATGAGAACATTATGAGTTAACAAGCAAAATTAAACTGAAAGGCTATGATTTGGAAGACAGCGTTGCACTGACAAACTAAAACTACCTAATACTTGTAAATGAAAAGTCAGTGCCTAAAATAGCTGTTGTAACCACTGGCATTGACTACCTGGTCAGACTGAGAGCTTTACTTTGTTACTCAAAGTGATGTATAACCTTTGAACAGAGTGAGTGCACAGATGTTTCTGCCACCTTGGCCTCTTTCTATACATGGGATGTACCGGAGAACACGCTGCAGTGATCAAAGCCGATCTTCCTTCCAGCTCTGACAGTTATCAGTCATACTGGACAGGACTTTAAAGTTTTGCCCCGTCTCCTGTTTTCTATACCCACAGCTCACTAACAGAGCACATCTCTTAAAAAATGCCTAGAAGGAGTTCCCCCTTTGCTTTTCAGTATATGAGCAATTAGCATTTAAAACATATTCCCACATGCAGAATTTTAGCATAATAGTGTAATCATTCAAAATCAACTTGGGTACTTACTGTTAGAGGCTTGTATTGAAATAGCATCTAAGCTGAATCTAGCGTGGAGCTCGGGGACAGTGTGTTCCAGTCCTGCTCGGCTTAGATTCAGACCAGCTTTGATTAGTGACAATGCAAAGTTAATCAGGATGAGAGCAGAGATAACAGCAGAGAAAATGCTTCCTAATCAGAAAGGGAGGCAACCAGAGGGAGAACTAAAGCACTTCAGGCTCTCCTGGACCTTGCAGCTTACTGTAGGCACGACTGCAGCTTGTGACAAAGACAGATAAACAGGGATCCACCAAAGATATGATACACTCTATGGTCACTCCGTTCAGTGTGTTAAATATTACCCCTTGACCTAGTTAGCAGACTCGATTGAGAGCATACTGCTCCACTGTTGCAGACAGGACTATTGCACCAAAGCTAAGCAGTGCACGTGCCATATGCCTCTCTGTACCCATGCCCCCATCTCCTCCAAACAAACGATTAAAGTTTCATAAGATGCACTATTTTTCTTTCTCACACACACACACACAGAGGGTTGTGAGTGATACAGCAGTGCTGTGAGCAGGTTGACAGCCCACGGGAATACCTACTGTGAACACAGCAACATTTCTTAGAGTTAGAGTTAGTGGGATTTTTTTAGTTGCTAGACCTTTTCTAGGTTCTACAAACCTGCATATAAAGTACATACAAATCATATTACTTACTTTACACGCATATTCAGAGGTATAACCCTTTCTAATATTTTCCATATGCACACACACACACACACGCGCGTGTACAAATAAAGGAGATCAAAGGACTCAGTCATGCATCCCAGCACTCTTTTAATGAAAAGCTTTTCTATTAAAACGTCCACAGAATGTTTACAGGAACAAAAACAGTCCCTGGCTTCAATAACAAGAAGAAGACAAATTGATTCTCTGTTAAGAATAGTTTGATTTTATTAAAACTTGGCTCATAGTTTTATTTTTTTGACTGTCATTTCTGACAATGGTTCTCGAACACTAAAATCTGGCAACATAGCACTAAAGTCTGGGGGTAAAAATACACAAGTAGTAAAATGATCAGAGTCTCTGGAAACGAGATAAAGGCATATTTTATCCAGACTATGAAACTAACAAATCAAACGGTTAAACAATTTAACCCTGTAAAGCCTGAACCACAAAATAATTGCCAGAAAATGTAATTTTTTTATTGAAACTTTTTTAAAAGAAGAAGTATCAATTTATATACATTTGTTTTAATTTGCATATTTTTGCTACATCTTTACATTATTTAAGTTTTTTATGTTAAAATTGTTTTTCAGGAAAGAAAAAACACACTAATGATGTAAAAGTCAAAAAACCTGCAAGTCTGCCTAGTTGCTACATTTTACACATCTGTGGAAGTGATTAACCTGAATTCAATGATTTGGACAGGTGGGGGAATACTTTTGGCAGTATACCACTCAGCACTGATGGTGCATTTCCAGATGTGCAATCTGCTAGACGTAGGGACGTAGGCTTTCGAACTGAGCAATGATAAAAAGCTAAATGGTCCCTTGCCTCTCTAGTACAGAGGATGTGGTGTCCATTTTTTCCAGAAAGAATTTTAATTTTGAATCGGTGTGAGCATGGAACACTTTTCCACTTTGCCTCCATCCCCTTTAAATGAGCTTTGGCTAGGAGAAGATGGTAGTGTTTATGGCTCATGCTTTCCTAAGGCCTCTCCTTTGCATGGCGGAGATGTAACCTGCATTTGTAAATGGCATGATGAACTGTCTTCACAGACAGTGATTTCTGGAAGTATTCCTGAGCCCGTGTAGCAACAGAATCATGCAGAATAATGCAGTGCCACTGAGGGACAAATGAAAACAGGCATCCAACATTGATTTTCTGTCTTGCCCTTGGACACAGATTTCTCCAGAGTGAGTCTCTGAAACTTGAGCCTTTTGATGAAATTATGTATTATGAGATATTCAAACTCCTAACAATTTTTTGTTAAGGAACATTTTTCTGAAATTGTTCCACAATTTGTAGATGAATTTGTATTTGCAGTTTTTTTGCTGATTGGTGAACCTCTGCCTCAAAGATCCTCCTTTTGTACCCAATCATGTAATCAGCTGCAAAGTATTTCTTTAGTACTAAGTAACCAACTTTTGAGGCATTAAACATAACCAATTTTTTACAAATAAAATGTTACATTTTCTCAGTTTAAAAATGTGTGTTTTATTGTGAATAAAATATGGGAATGTGAGAGTTGCGAATCAATGCGTTCAGCTTTTAATTGAACTTTTGCACAACTTCCCAACTTTTTTTGGAATTGGGAATGTAGGTTATCTAAACTAACTTTTGATAATACATGATTTTATCTCTCTGATTCCCTGATTACTAATGTTTCTTGCTGATAAGACTTCCTTGTAGCAAAAGCATTTTACTTCCAAATCAATTAAGGGGAACAGATTCATGCATTTCTATAGTTATTTACCTTCTTTTCCTTCCTCTTTTAGCGAAAAAAAACCTTATCAAACAGTGAAAGTTGGTCAGACTTACACACTTTTTTGTACCGTTAGTTCAAAAGCATTTAAATGTCTTCGCTAGCTGCTACTTGTGATTACCGGCTATAATTCAGCATTACTTACATAGTCTTCCTTTAATGTGTTCATGTGGTATTATGGCCTCAGTGCCTCACATACTTTACACAAATGCGCCCACACTGCAGTGCTGTTTCTGTTACTGTGCAGCATGATGATAAATGCTGAACTTAGGAGGATTGTCTCTTTGCTCGCTTTCTTTTGTCTGGCTCCGCTGAGTGTAGTCTATAACCTCTTTGTCAGCAGCCTGCAATGAAACACTTACTCCTAGGGACAAGTTGGGAGAGTGTGCGTGTGTGTATGTATGCAATATAAAACCAATGCTTCTTATCAGTGGAAGGAAATGTCAAGCCAGTGTAGAATTTTCAGGTAGGAGCTCTTATGATGAAGCCCTGAAGCGAGTGGAAAAATGTTTACGACTGCTAGTCATGCCACCACATTCATCCTGCAGTCACAGGTGGAGGGCCTCTTACTACCAGCAGGAGGTATCCTGGCATCTTCCCATATTTTCTGCCACCATTTTGCTCCATAATCTCTCTCCTTCTCTTTCCTCTTTCTTTTGCTTTCCTCCTCCCAAAAGTATCCTTTTATCTTACATTACCTTACCACATGCAGTCTCTCCAAAACTTTTTGAAGTTAGGTTTCACGCTCACAAGCTTGTGTATTTTTTATTCTACCTTTTTCAATTTGGTCTTAAGAAGAAGGTGGCACACCACACAGCCCTCAGACACCGCAGGGGTTCACCGGGACCTTGTTTCTCGCCCCTCCACCCCCATTCTTTCATTTTTCCACCTTTTGAAAAGCAAACAAGGTGAACACAATCATTTTCAGTGCCCTGAGCATTTTGTAGTCACCAAAAATTAAAGTTCTGTCTTACTGGATAGTGTACTGCACAGGGCTTCATCTATCATGTCACCTTTGAATGCAGCCCACTCGAGGGCTCAGGCTACTGAGAGAAACTTCTCTCAGCTGATTAATGTACATTTCTACTGATCTGACACAAAGTCCGCTAACTGACAGAAGGTATGAAGAACACATTTGAGAACACAAAATCAGCTCTATAATTCAATGAAATATACAATGTATAAAGATCTAATGAGAAATAAATGGACCGTTGTCGCCACAAAGGCTCAGACTTACCTACTACAGATTGCATTCTTGGTAAGTAGCAGCCCAGCCTCAATTCTCTAAACTTCAAACTTAAGCCGAAAAGTGCTGACAAGCCACGGACAACAAAGAAGCTGTTTCAGTACTACAATACCATCTTAATTATTTCAGCTTCTTTTTGAATTGCCACCTGGTCTGTATTCACAGTAACATTCTCTACAGCTCTGTGAAAGCTGAAGCAACTTCTAATATTAGGTTTAACTGCACATCTGAGCCTGAAACTCGTCACCTACTATCAGCTAAAAAAGCAACAGGAAGCTCTGCTACGTATGAGGTTCAACTGCTCATTAATGAAAATATCTAAACAGCCAATCACATGCTGTTTTAAGGGAAGACACACATAAACATAAAATACTGATTTAATTCAATCAGATAATTTTCTCTCTTAAGTGCTTTATAGATATAAAGAAACCACTGGTCTTCATATTGCTTTATTTTAAGGCGAAATGACTTTTTTTTTTAAGATAAAGAAGACTTGTACTTTTTTGTCAGCTGTGTGTGGAGCTCAACAAGCAACCTCAAGTTAATAAAGGTGTCAGTCAATAAATTGGGCTCTTAGCAGGACACATGAAATTTGGTTGCTGAGACGCAGAGTAAGAGCTGCAAGTATTTATTTTGCACAGCTATTCTCTTCCAATATTTCAAACCCCAATAAATAATCAGCACCCCCTTTTTTAAATGCATTTTTAATACAGTCAGGGCTAACCTGGTTGATAAAAGCATTTCCTGTGACTGTTTCACACTAAAAACAAAAATCAACTTGCAAAGCCCATAAAGAAGTGTAAAAAAGCCTTTAGCTGACATCTGTCTACTGCAACTGTCCTGGCAAAAACTCTGCCTGTCTGATAAAACCCCCGCTGTAGACATCAGCTACTGCAGAAAGATAAACCACAGTGTGCACACATTTAAAGCCAGCATGTCTCGGCAGATGAAATAAGGTATTAGCATTATTTGTTTCTGTTTCAGAGACAAAACTTGCTGCCCACTTGCCCAGTTGAACATTAATATACTCAGACTACCTGTGAATTCAACACCCACATTGTTCAAAATGATAAATAGTGGTGTTTGCAGAAAAACCGAGCCATTTATTTTAAGATTATCCACGGCCCACTGTGAAGCTCAGCAGAAATTTGCAGTAGTGAAAACCTGAAGGGAAAATTCGGGAACATTTTACACCACTCATACATTAGTGTATAATGAGCAGTTTCTATGTAAATGTACATATCCAAGCGACGGTGTTCCTGCTCTCTTCAAGCCTTTTTCTTCAGAACGCTGCCATCATTATTCTCTCAGGAACCACCAAACAACAAAGAGCTAAACTTTCTTGATTGTGAATGAAACTGAATATTGTCAGAGTACCTGAAAGTGATGATGAACTCAGTCTCAATATTTTCTGTCAGTCTAACCTATAATTCATAAACTCGACTGCCTCTCCAATCAACACTTAAAAAAAATTCTCTACAGTTTTGTGCTGATAATATCTGTCCTGTCTGTCATAATCAAAACTGCAATCAAAGGAGGCCTGTGCGCTTTGAGAGCTGCTCACCGGCCCTGTTGGAGGATTTCTGAGACTTTCTGGGCTTGTTGATGGGCAAACAAGACGTGGCAGAAAAAGCTTCACCTGCAAGACAATTGCAGTTTACCCTCTTCTGTCATACTAGAGCAGAAGAACAGAAGGCATTTAAAAAAAAAAGAGGCTGGAAGGTGGGATACAGTGTACGTGGAGGTTGCTAACTTACTCTCCCTTGAGCAGGAAGTGTAGGAATATCACAGCAAAGAAAATAACAATGAGTCGACAAAGAAAGGGAAGATGAAAAGTGTTAATATGGTCATGGCAAACTGAATAAGACAAAAATTGTTATTCCATCTGTAGTAATCTACATTTGGTGACATGCTCTCCCCGTCTGTTTGGAAGAGGAGAAACCAGACCGCCCAGTATGGAAAACAACAAGCATCCATGATAGCAGATATGAAAATATTACCAAAAACAGGAATGTGTTATCTGTCAGCGGGGCACACAAAAGCATAAAAATCAAAATCCTAGAAATTATGTGGAAGCATTCTTTCTTAGGTGAAATAGTAAATGTCAATGTCCTTGAACAGAGTGGTACACCTTCCTGTGGACACAAAACCATAAGAAAGGTGGAAGTGGCTTGCAAAGTGGCTTGCAGAGGCACAGCTTGTACGGTAAGGTATCAGCTGGGCCATCCGGTGATGCGGAAAAAGATCCGATTGTGGGCTAATACTAGGTTCAAGCAAGTTAAAATGTATTAAAACAATAAATTTAAATGATTTTAGCAAAAACTGGCATGCAAATGTTTTATAGGGGAGGAAAATAATTGTGCAATCTACGGGATGTTATTTTTATAACAAAAAAAAATCTAACTGAAACGTGTCAGTGTCCGTGCTTTGGAGGTTATATCTATTGTTTTTAAATGTTAAATGCCTAAGAAACATGAAATTGCAAGCTAAAATTTTATTGCAACAAACATGTTGTCGGTTCTTTTTATCACTATACTTAAAGACAAAATCATTTTAGATTCCCCTTTTGCAGCATTTTAACTTTGCATGACGTTTTCTTAAATTTTGCAACAGGCTCCACTACAAGAGAAATCACCTGCATCAACACATCAGACACACTGACACAGTCCAGAAAAAGCTCCTGCTTCCTGTGCTCCTGACAGAAAGGATGCTTGGTTTATAGATGTGTCTTTAGCTTGCTTGGCACCATGCTAGCATTAGCTAACTCCTCTTGACATGACGCACTTGGGCTGAGGGGCTGTTGACATCCTAGCTCCAGCTGAGACCATAAGACCGTTCTGACAGATCGCCCCCTCCTTTTTTCTTTAGGCGGTGGGTCATACTGGTGGATAGTTGTGCTTTGCTTCCCACAAGAAAGCCATCTGGTGCTCCCATCACAAATTTTATGAATCTCCTTGATATCAGTCATGAACTTTAACTACACAAAGCAACTACACTGCCTTTCATGGAGTGTTAAAATTTTGGCGGCTCTTTACTGTCAGTGTAGCAAATTTGTAGTTTAGCATGTGCATATGTTTCTGTGACTACATGGCCAACACGCTATGACTCCACGGGGATGACAGCACAAGCTGAGTCATTCTAACAGCTGTCAGTTAATCATATGGCTGAATCTGCTTACAGTAAGATAAAACCACACAGGCTGACAGGGTTAGATACACAGTGATGTGCTCAAGATTTACTGCTGTATTTGTCACATGCGGGACCAACAGATACAAACCAAACACATTTTTTTTGCTACCGGGCAAATATTGTTTACTTAGTCTTTCAGAAGATGATTAATAAACCAATACATCTGCGCTGTGACAGGAAAAGTCAAAGCAACAGCCGTGGCTTTGACAGCAAATCAGTTAATTGTGTCACTTGCTGGCAGCAGTGTTTTCCTCTGTTGTTATTTCTCCATTTCAATGAGCTACCGTTTTTTCCACAGCTTGTTTTCCTTTTAAATGCACCTGCGTGGTGTGGAGACCCTCCTTTTATTCGCTCTACTTCAGTGTCTCACTGGTCTCTAACTCAAAGCAAGCAGACAAAAGTTAAGCAGTAGAATAAAAGTGAGGGGAAAAAAAAGAAGAATTCACAAGCTTGTAACCTTATCAGGGAATTCCAGTGACAGGAGGAGATGTACTGAAGTGTGACCTGGCACTTATCCCCTGCTCTGTTGCCTCCAAAGTTCGGGTTTATTTGGATAAACTCTTTGTGAAAAACACTGTGTGCTGCTGCAAACAGACGCTCGCGCTTTCTCCTCTTTTACTTTTTGTTTCCAGCGTTAACCTTCGAAGCACCCTTTTCGTCTTGCTGGAGTCAGAAAAAAAACTGTTTTTTGTGAGATTCTTTTGTTAGGTGTTAAACAGGGTAATTATGTAGAGTATAGTGTTTTATTATTGCCTACTGGATGCTGTGAATAACATAAAATGAGGAATTAGGGTTAACTATGTTTAGTGTGCGAGTCCATATAGATGATCAAAAACATAAAATTGAAATATCAGCGATTATAGAATTCAGCGTAAGCATACTCTGGAGTTCTTTTCCATTTTTTGGAAGAAAATGAACTGATTACTAAAAATCCTCAAGTGTCTCCTTATCACGTCCATTTTCATTTTTAAAAAATACAAGTACACATATCTCTGTAAATAGGTTTGTATAAACTAACTGATATAAAAATGTTTGGTTACATTTAGGTTAAATGATCCTTGCTACTGTAGCCATTACACTGTGATGTTCATGAAACCAGTTTGAGATGATCTGAGCTTTGTGACATAGACGCAGCCATCAGACGATGGGTACACATCACAGAGGGATGTGGTCACCAGCAATACTCAGGTCGGCTATGGCATTAAAATGATACTCAGCTGGTACTAAGGGGCCCAGAGTGAACATCATAATGCAGAATCATTGATCCAGGGCAGGATGGATCCATCTTTTTCATTCTGTTTTTTAAAAAATTCTGATCCTACCTATCAAATCAAGACCCCCTGGTGAGCAAGTGCAAATTGTAGTCTCAGTTTCCTGCTCTTAGTTGAAAGGAGTGCCATCCGGTGTGGTTGTCTGCTGCTGTAGCCCATCTGCTTCAAGGGTGAAAGTGCTGTACACCCACAGATGCTCTTCTACATATTTTCATTGTCACAAGACATTATTTAAGTTAACGTAGCCTTCCTATCAACTTGAAGGATTCTCCTCTGATGCTCTGATTTTAAAAGTCACAAACAAAGAGCATGTTAAAGTGAGCTAACTTGACATCTAAAACAGGGGTGTCACATTCATTTTGCCTCATAGACCACAGAAAGCGTGCCCCCCTGGTAAAAACACTGCATAATAACCCATACAAATTATATCCTTCTTTTAATAAAATGAAATGCAAGTACACTTGAAAAGCTTTAGACTTTAATGAACCATCCATTTCCGATACAGATGATGACAGCCAAAGATGTGTTAGGAAAAATAAGCACAGCTGTGAGTCTACTGTCATTACAAAGTAATGCTACTTTTGTAAATCAAAGAAACCCATTGGCGTGGTATGGTAGGCCATGGGTAATAAAAAAGCCATTAATAACTTTGCAGCACAATGCTGTTCACTATAAATCATAGTGAAAAATCCAAAAATAATGCAGTTTTCACACTTTACAAAGCCATCCACCCAGACCTCAAGTACTGCAATCGGCTGTATATTTTAATTAAAAAGTAAAATAAAGTAAAAAAAAAAAAAAAAAAAAAAAAAAAAAATTTTTCCCTT
>VUQR01005016.1:3020-22230 GCA_015108515.1 Hemichromis elongatus
GAATAATGTTTGAAGATGGATACAAATAAGAATAAGCATCAGGCTGACCTGTTGACTGGTTAAACGTAAAGGTGATTGTTGAGATGATGACCAGGAACAGTATCAATGAATGTGGTTCGTCATGAATGGAAGCAGCTGACTGAATCATGAATGACTAACAACAGGTAGTGAGTCTCAGAAAACTATGGTGGTCTCCGATGTGTTTTTGGATACAGGTATTACCTGAACATCAAATTACGTTCCTGCATAACTGAGAAGTTGAAAAGGCTTAATTTAAAACAGCAGGTTACACAAATTGACTTCACATAATAAGATTTTGTTTTGTTTTACTTTTTTTTCTTCTTTTTTTAAAACACTTTTTTTGTTGTTGTTGTTTTTAAGCCACTAAAAGCTTGTTCTCTATCTATATTTCTCTTTCCAGATCTTGAGCTTTAACCATTGTACCTAAGGCAAGTTAGCTTCCCCAGCTAAACCAAAGCACTCCCATACCAAAGCAATTTCAACCAAACTTAAAGCTTGAATCTATCAAGTGTAGTATATTGTATATTGTCAAAGATGACACTGGATAGCACACCTGGAGACATGAGCGGATGGAAGGAAGTGGACTTCGCTCTCAACTGCACCTACATTGTGCCAGACCAGGTGGCAGACCCCAGCTTCAACTTGCCCAAAGCCATGACCTCCATCCCTCGCAACCTCACCTTCGAATATAGCACAGACAATGAGGTAAGACTAAATTCCCTTTAAAGTTTTTACCCACTGGGTTGCAGAGCGGCTAATTATGAAAAGTAAAACACAATGCAACCAGTACACCATGTATATATAAACCAACCAGCACTCTTATGCAATGCATGAAATAGCATGTTTTACAAATCTAACAATTTACACTAACTTCACCCTTAAGCAATTCACTGTCTTTGATGTTGTTACTAGTTTTCAGATTAAAGCTTTAGTGTCTACACTCAATATTATTATTTATGTGTTACATAACATTCTGTCAGGCCATCTGTAGCGGGTTACTTGAAACAATAGCTCTGCTGACTAATGCATTCTTGAGTATGGGGTAGACTGCACATTGTGGTGTGTTGTGTGTGTGTGAGTGAGTGTGTCTCAATAGATAGGCTACTGGCAGCTTGAGGTCAAGGTCTTATTTTCTGACCACCTTCATTTACTTCTGTTTCGCACATGCCTCACATTTCAAATAATGCATACAGCCACTCATTTTGTCAGGTCACAAACACATTTGTGCATAGACTTAAAGCAGAGCCGCAAGAATCAGCTAAATCTAAATGACCTCATTCGAGACTTTATCTTTACAACTGTCATTTTTACCTCCTAATCCTCCTCCACTCAGGTGAGTCAGCCACCACGCACACAACTTCTGTTAGCATTGCTTTGATAGTCACCATAGGTCAGTCAGCTGACTGTTGCCCCACACTGTAGTAGGATCGGTCCTTTGCCTAGGCATGCCAGCTAATCTGAACAACTATAAACCTGGCCCCCAGCGTGAGTTTAAGAGGGAACTTGTTTTGTACCTTAGAAACACATCTTTTTAAAAGAGAAAGCAATGTCACACTCACTTCATCTGTGCTCACTCTTAAGGCACAGTGCTGCGATACTTGTGGTTGGTTTTGTCGTCTTCTTCCTCTTTTTTCTCCTGACATTGTTCCTCTTCTCTTGTTCGCACACTCTCCTCTGTTCTTCCTCCTTCTGCAGCATTTACGCCTGCAGGATGAGAAAAGCATGCAAGCTAACACAATAAAATCACATCGAAGGCTGATTTAAAATCCCCCACCTTTATTTACTGACTAAAACACAGTACCACCGCTTCATACTCTCGCACTATGCGTAGCCAAACTTGATTTTAGCAGTTTGCTTGTCGGTGTTTGCTGGCATTATTATATGTTGTAGTTTATCTAACTAGAAAACAAACATTTACTCAAAGAGAATTAAGCTTGTATCTATGTACGTGTGTGTGAATGGACTTTGTGAGTTGAAAAACTGACAGCTGAGAGATGGGACATGAAAACACGAACAAACACATTCTCATGATTGGAAGTATGAGGGCATGTCTTATGACTGGTTTCCCTTTCTAAAGATGTTCTCAAGTCTCCTCAATTCTTTGCCACCAAAGTTGGGAAATTCTTTTCCTGTCATAGTCATGTAAGCAGCCACTCCTTTATGTGGGATGGTGTACACGCTGTTAGGAAAAATCGGATTTTTCCCAAAGGTGAGTGATTAATGCTAGATGAGTCAAATCAAAGTAGCCTGAAATAAAACAGTCAGTGTAATATGCTCTCCTGCCTTCAACCATGTGTAGCAGTATTGTTATGCACATCTACATAAGTGTCACACTTGTTTGGCAGCAGATTAAGGAGCAGTCTTAGGTCCACTATCATCTTATTCTTATGAATTCCTCACATGTTTTCAGGACTCCTTGTTCAACACCCCAGTTTTATAAAGCGTGCCAGGAAAGGCGGAGTAGGGTGACGGGGGCACGTGGCAGATGGGGCATTAGCAATGAGTGCCAGTAAGGACGGGAGGGGGGGGCACTGAAGGAGATGGGGTAAAGCGGGTGCTCTGGGGGGAAGGGGCAGTGGGGATTTAGGTTAAAACCAGATGATTAACTTTCGTTGGGGACAGGCAGCCGGCCAGGCATCAGGCTTCACACAAGCTATTTCAATAGAATTCAGAAAAGACAAGGGATTGGAGGAAGGCAGAAGAAAAGGAGGGTCCTCGTGAGGGTGATAGCGTGGCTCCCTCCTTTCTTCCGTTCCTCAACACCCTTCCCTCCCTTCTCCTGCCTATCAACCGAGTTGAACAGGGCGGTTAAGCAGCAGCGGCAGTCCGGCAGCCACAGCAATTTGTTAGTCACGCAACAGCAGTGAAGTACAATGTCCCTGTCAGACTGGTTCATCACATCCTGGAATCACTTCACTCGCCTCAATGGCTGTTTGACACACACGCGCACCAACACGGTCCTGCTGCCCCCAGAGACCTGTTGTTTTTCTAATTAACTGCTTAAACATGATTTGCATGATGAATCGCCACAAACGCCCAGGTGCTTGTCGCATTTTTGTCTGTTATGTGTTGACCTTCATATGGAAGTCCGTGAAAATCCTCGAGGGCCAGCTTGAGTTCAAATTTCTAAGTGGCAGGAAGACAGTTTGTGTTTATGTAAGGTTTACGATGGGGGTGGCGGCGGCGGTGGAGGCTAAAAGTTTCAGATAGGGGTCGTGGGTTTTTTAAGAACTGAACATTAAAGTTGTCTGTTTTGCAGATACTGCTTCTTGATAGTGTCTGTGTGTGTTTTGTAAGTCTTACTTTTCTATCAAGTAGAAATAACAAATCAGATCCCACTGTGCCACATCTAGTAAGGCCTCACTATAGATTTAAAAAAACAACACAAAAAAAACACTATGAATGTACTTCAATAGACTAAAAATGACTCAGTTTCTGATTAAGATCATTACTGCAGAACACTATAGGCTCTTCTCGGAACATACTGTATATTATGTGTATGACATGCATTCAGCTTGTTTAAACTTGACCCTCCTATGAGTCTGAAGCCTGACTCATTTCCACATATATGTATCATTTTGCAAGCCATGGATAAAACCATGGTTTTAAAGAGCAAGTAAAATGCATCTCCTTCCCTATCTTTATTTGCTGTTGAAATTTTTTTTAAATAAAACTAAAATAGTATTAGTATTACTAGTATTAGTGGTGGTTAACAAGACATCTGTATTTCTGTCCTCTCTCTCTCTCTTTCTGGTGTTTGTGAGGACACTGGGTCAGAGATCAGTGGAGTATGTCAGAAAGAGTGTAATACCCTTCATTCGTTTAACTCATTAGAGTTGAAAGTGGGTCACCTTGTGGCTCTAGGAGCTGTCCGGGTTAACGTGACAGAGTGACAACAAATGTAACATGGGCCAACAAGCACTAACCCCTACATATAAACAATGAATAAATAAGTAATTAATATTGTTTCTTTATAAGTGCTTGAAAGACTTAAATGTGTTGTAGAAGGTTTGTGTATGAAAAACTACAATGATTTATCTGGCCTGTTTTCCAGGTGACAGGTGTGTTCAGCAAAGAGTACATTCCACAAGGGACTCGTTTCGGCCCTTTGCAAGGAGAAATCTACACCAAAGACAACGTACCCAAGCTGGCCAACAGGAAATATTTTTGGAGGGTAAGGGAAACCACATGTTTTACAAGCTTTTACATACACTGACATTTAAGTATAAACCACTGGCAAGGTACTGCTTAAGAGGGGGAAAGTTTCAAGACTAAATGTGAAAAAAAATGACCCTGGGAAAAGGCAAGAAATGACTATGGACAGGTTTTTGTTTTTGTCTGTTATTCATGGAAAAAAAAAATACCCACAAAACACTGGTTGTTCAGAGGCAGAAGTTTCACATCAAGTCTGTGTCCATACGTCAATAGGGGGAGGAAGAAAGCGTTCACACAGATTGCACTGCCGCACAGAAGTTTTGGTCAAAATTTTAGAGGAAGTTGTGACCGCTGGTGGCACGTAACAGTGGATAGGAATGCTTACACAGTCTTACCGGCACTGAAGTCCTATGTAACATGTCTCACGTGCACAAAGGATAGGACTATTTTTCATTTATCCACACACAGATATTCACAGAATCCTTATCTTTATGCTCTTTTACAGTTAGATTTTCAGATTTGCTTTTACAAAGTAATCCTGACTCAGCTTGTGTCGCTCAGGAAATTTTGCATTGTGCTGAGTCAATTCCCATAAGGAGTTTTTACTGCCATGCTACGTATTTTCCTTCCGGCTTCACTTCCTGTAAACCTGCAAAGGGTGTTTCTTAACCACAAGAGTGAAAGTCGACCGTTCCACGGAAGTGATTATGTTATCAGCCGCATGACACAGGTGCATGACATGTGCAGACGTGCTGCCAAAGGCATGTCTCGTCTTTCCTTTGGCTGGCTGCCAGCACCTCTTACGTTTCGCTTTTACTTTGTTTATTGCCACGGAGCAGCAGAAATGTGTTTTCTTTTGAAATACTTACTCAGAATTTATTTTACGACACTTATTTATCCAGCGTATGTATCAGAAGCCAAGTAAAGAAGTAAAAAAAAGGAGGCAAGGCAAAGGAGAGAGAAAGCGAGAGATTGAGAGAGAGACCACGCCTACTTAGACACGCCTAGAAAACAGTGACACTCAACACACAGAGCAGACTGTAACTCTCAGCACACACAGTGTACACACAGAGCTGTAAGGGACGACCAAAAGGAGCAAAATATCATCACTAATAACTGAAGAGGATACAGGAGATTTAATTGCCCATGGCAGAGGTGATTATTTTTAGCTTAAGTTTTAATTTTACTTGCTCTAATGAATGAGGTTTTTTTTTATGTGTTATTCATTTATATATATATATATATGTATATATATATATATATATATATATATATATATATATATATATATATATATATATATATATATATATATATATATATATATATATATATATATATATATATATATATACATATATATATATATATATATGTGTGTGTGTGTGTGTAATAATATAATATGTGAACATGTTGTCATTTCACCTTCTCTTCTTCTTCTACTTGTGTGCAGATTTATAGCAGTGGGCAGCTCCAACACTTCATCGATGGCTACGATGTCCACAGGAGTAATTGGATGCGTTATGTCAACCCTGCCCGCTCTCTTGCCGAACAGAACCTGGTGGCATGCCAAAACGGACGGGACATTTATTTCTACACCATCCGTCCTGTGGAGCCCAAACAGGAGCTGCTGGTTTGGTACAGCCAGGAGTTCGCCCAGAGGCTCTGCAGCCAGCAAGACGATATCAAACAGAGTAAGTGCAGCAGGAGTGTGAGATCTTTCTACACGGGACACTAATAGTAATATTTTTGCTCTGTAGTATTTACAGTGGACAAGCTTAACTAATATGCTGAACCACTGGAAGCAATTCTCATTTCTGAAAAGTAAGTTGTTGAAACTATAGTATAGTGGTGATTTTGTGTTTCAATTTTGGCCTGTACTTTAAGACTCTAAGTTTTATACAAGGAAGTGGAAGGAAGTTGATTACCAGCTTTAGTGGTGAGGGAGGACAAGGACTTGAAAACCACTTTTGTGTCTTTACACACAATATCCGATAAAGTGACAGATTTAGATCAGTGCCATGACTAAACAAGTGTCACAAAGACTGTGCGATAACTGTTATCAGTGAAATTCTTTCACTTCAAAGTGAATGAAGACACGTTGTTCCCGTCTTATGAAAAAAGACCTGATGTTATCTTCGTACCAACAAACAAGTTAGTTGATTTGATACCGTTTCTTTCTGTCTGGCCTATACAATAGTTGGCTGAATTTTAAAAAGTTCACGGGGCATCCACACGCACACGAAGCAAATCTCTGTGTTTTGTGAGATGTGTGTTATTCATTGTAGGATTAAAGGAAAGCAAGAGTAATCTCAGGTGTATAATGGCTGGTCAAAGTACTTTTGTGAGTCATCGGTTTTCAGCTATTAGTAGAACATCAGGTCTCTCCCTCATCACCATGACAGATGAGGGTAAGTCTGGTGATTCATTCCAACTGGATACACGAGCCTTGTCGCCGTTTGTCTGGGTGACTAATGCTAAGGCAAGGAAAGGTATTATTGCCTTATTTTATCAACTGA
Organism: Hemichromis elongatus; assembly: GCA_015108515.1. NCBI lineage: Eukaryota > Metazoa > Chordata > Actinopteri > Cichliformes > Cichlidae > Hemichromis > Hemichromis elongatus. The sequence continues at coordinate 9,716 of VUQR01005016.1, forward strand.
AGTATCTTGAAAGCATTTACCTTCCTTTTAGTCACAGACCAGGACGTTTAACTGTTGCGTGCTTAATATTCCGGGACTTGATTGAATAAATGTAATCAAGTTTGACAGCTAGTTTTCTGGAACTGGTTACCTATACTTTCTGGCATCATTGAAATGCACAGAATGATAAAAATGTCTCAAGGCCATTTTAATCTCCTTGTTCTCTATACACTGATGCCTTCTAAATTGTGTTTAGTTGATGTAAAACACTATAAACACTTTGGCAAATTGTTGATAATAAAGCCGCGTTAAGATAAGCAAAAGATCCACTGAGCTACTTTAAGTATAACTCAAATAGTGAAGTCTTGCAGTAGCTGAGAAAGGCTAATTTTGACAAATAACAGCAGCCTTGTGTTACAACGCTACCTCAAAACAGCGAAAGCAAAGGGAAAAAAGGAAGAGATGTTTCTTTCTTCTTTTTTTTTTGTGGTCCGTACGGTAAGACAGCTACTGTATACCCAGAAAAGGTTTCACAAACGAAACTCACAGTCTTGCTGCTCATACATGACACATACAGACTCCCCCTCACTTTACCACCAACTCTTTGTCCCACGCCAAAATCACTACAGTGATTGCCAAACAGAAACCTTTCTATGATTTACACATCATGTCAAAACCAAAACTACTATCATTTATCATACAAAGAAGCACCTTCTGTGGGTGGATGTCCCATAATGCCTGTAAAGCATGCTCGACTTACACAACAAGGATTATATTAAAACGAATGCCCTCCTTTTGATGTGCTGATTTCATTGTTAAAAAGCTAAATAGGTGTATTTATTTTTCTCTGACAGAATACACGAGTACCAACGAAGACCACGAGCACCAGTATGTGAAACAGCACTTACCTCAGCAGACGTGGCTTAAAGGAAGAGCAGCGGAGGGGGTAAAAGAAGGGAAGGACGGTGACACGGAAGAGAAGATCGATGTGGAGATGCTGGAGAGAGACACTCCACCTGACACGCCTGATGACCAGATAATTGACTTCAGCAAAAAAGATGAGAAAGACGATAAGGAACCAGAAGGAAGGGGCATCATTCCTTCCCCTCAGCTCGAGCACAGAGAGCCTAGTCTGGGCTTAAATCACCCTTACTTGCCAGATCACTACTCTACATTCCCAGCTCCACACAGGAATTTTCCTCTTCACCTTCATGGGCTCTATGGGCACAGGGAAGGCCTAGTGTCATCTTACCCCACCTTACAGTCCAGACCTCTCCAGCCCTCTTATCAATTCCTTCCTCCCTACAACCCACATTATCCTCGCCTCCTGCTCCCTCCATACTCTCCTCCCTTTCATGGGATGCTGTCATCGAGAGGATCCCTCCAATACAGCGGCTACCTCGGCGCCGACGGGCTCCCGTATCCCCCTATCGGCGCGCCTAATCTACTCCCAGTGTCTCTCTCCTACTCCCCATCTCCACAAGGAGGCCTGAAAGAGCTAACACCAAATATTTCCCCACCAAGAGGAGCCCCAGCCACTCCAGAGCTCTCCCCCATTCCCACCAAGCCCAACAGCCACCATCAGTCCCCTGAGCAGTCCCCCTCTGGCTGTGAGGAGGCTATGAACCTGAGCCTGGCTACAACCAAAAGTAGCACAGCACCACGCAATGGGCCTGGTCACAAATCCCTGCCCTATCCACTGAAGAAGCAGAATGGAAAGATCAAGTATGAATGTAATATCTGCTCAAAGACCTTTGGACAGCTGTCAAACCTCAAGGTAACAACCTCAACTTCATTTAAATAAATTCCCATTTTTTAAGCTAAATTTTACACTTGTTGCTGTTGTTCTTAATACTCATGACTTGTCTTGGAATCAATTTTCTCTAGGTTCACCTCCGAGTGCACAGCGGCGAGAGACCATTCCAGTGTAACCTATGTAAAAAGAGCTTCACTCAGCTCGCCCACCTACAGAAACATCACCTGGTCCACACGGGAGAGAAACCGCATGAATGTCAGGTATGTTAGAAATCCTAACCTTTGTGTGTGTGTTTTTTTTTCCTTTTTACATGCTTCATATCCAAGCCCTTTACTCAGAAAATGTTACTGTTTATTGTTTAAACGTTACTCTTCGCTTAAGAAATGTTGATGTAAAACCGAGAGTATGAGAGACACACAAAGAAACTCAGTGTATACACAAAACAGGTAACCGCTTTCTGACTCATATACCTTTCTGGTAATGCAGTGCCTATTTGATTTTCACCGAGCCACAACCCAGTTTGTCATGCGACAGCATCTTTATGCTTTTGTTTGCTTATGTGACAGTGTGGGTGTGAGGCTTATTGGATGGAGCTAGTTTTACCCAGACAACTGGAATAACTTGATCAATCCTGATACCAAAATATGACATCATATATCAAAGTCGAACCTAAACACAACTTAGCCTGTTTTCTGGTTCACTTTAGAATTAGTCATGTGTACGTTACCCACAGAAGTGTTGACCTTTCACACCATGTGTTTCAGGTGTGCCACAAGCGCTTCAGCAGCACCAGCAACTTGAAAACCCATCTACGACTACACTCTGGGGAAAAGCCTTACCAGTGCAAGCTGTGCAACACCAAGTTCACGCAGTACATCCACCTCAAACTGCACCGCCGTCTCCACAGCAGCCGTGACCGCCCCTACCGCTGTCAGCTCTGCGCCCAGGCCTTTTTCCACCATTTCTCTCTCTGCATCCACCAGCGCAGCACCTGCCCGGCTAACTCCGGCACGGCTGCCGATGTGCACATGAAAGAGATGGTGGAGCGGTTTGACGCCAGCCAAGAGGCAGACGTGCTCACAGAAACAGCATCAGCATCTCAGGTGGGGGAAGCCGTTGAACACTGGCTGGCTCGTACCTTAGAAGGTGAAGGAAAAGAAGACCAGAAGGAGGCCACCATACTGCTAAAAGCTCTGACTGCAGCTATCAATGCACCACTGACACCCAAGACCCAGTCGGCACCACACCATAATCCTCCTCTCCTCGCCTACCAGGAGAGGGCCAGCGTCGTTCATCTTCACAAACGGCCATCTGTGAAAACAGAAGGACAGTGAGAAGGAATATAAAGTCGAACATACAGCATATAATCTACCAAGAATATGAGTGTCACCAAATGAAATCCCCTATTGTGCCATAGGAGGCATAACGAGGAATATGAACTTACCCAATCCAATGAGCACAACACCAAAAGAAGAGCATTCCAAAGACTGGGTGATAGTATTCAGCGATTGTACTTTCTCCCAAAACCTCAGTTATAAAAAAGATAAACACGGGAGGTGTTGTTAAGCTGTGAAGTATTTAAAAACCCTTTTACTCAGGTAGACAATTGTTTTTTTGTGCTTTAACTTATTCCTTTTTTTAAAAAAAAAAAAATGCCATCAGCGTTATTTATTTAGTTGTTTCTTAGTTTGTTTTTTTCTGTTAGTATTATTTGTGTGTGTTTGCGTCTGTGCGTTGACGTTTCCAAAGAGATTTTGAGCTCTTGGTAAGACCGCAAATGGACTCAGGAACAACAACAACGTGGCACAACCCTGTGGATGAGCCTTCATTTGTTATATTGTACAGTGTGTGCGTTATTTTACTTTGTCAATCAGAGACGGGACGTAGCGATAGCGCGATCCAGCTCCTAATATTGTCTGTGATTGTCTTATTTATTTATGATAAAGGGAAACTTAACATGTCCTGAAACTGTGTAATAATAAGCATTTGCCAAAATTACAATCAAAAAAACATGAATATGTAGCACTGTTTATGGATGGTTATTTAACTCGTTCTTACATTCTAAAGAGATTCAGACAAAAGCATTATTCACCTTTTTTTGATGACGACTTGCCAACTTGGATGTTAAAGACACACCGTCCTGATCAAACGTAGTGTAGCCAAAAGAAACAAAAGACAAGACTCAGTGTAAACACAGTTATTTAAATAGGTTCTTCTGGAAAAACCAAAAAAAAAAAAAAATGAAGAAGAAGAAGAAAAAAGAGGATTTTTCTTTCTTACAGCTTTTTGCTGGTTTCAAATGTTTTACATATTTCTTACACAAAAGTTTCACTCCAGATGCTACTGCAAAAAAAGAAAAGAAAAAAGAGCTTCATCCAAATCTTAACTGAAACATTGGTACCTCATTCAGCAATACAAAACAACAATGTGCAAACCAAGGGGCACACTTTTCTAGCTTTTTAATACTTTTGTATTATGTCACTGTAATAATAATGCAGCAATATCTGTATGCTTTTGCCTAAAGGTAACTAGGAACCATTCTTTAAAACTTTTACTACTGAGTAATATACTTTATTTTGGTTTTTAGTGCTTTTCCTGTACAGTATGTTTGTTTATGTAGTTTATTTTTGCAAACAAGTTCTGATATGTTAAGAATTTATATGTGAGAGACTATTTTGATGATACTTTTATATTTACACGATGTAGCATATTAAAGCTATTGTTTCTATACATCCTGTGTTTTGCGTGTGCTTTCATGCCGGAATAGCAAACTTAAATTATGTGTGAATGCTTTTGAAATCCAGCAATCAGTCGGGCTTCCTGTGATAACATGCCAACACAGCCAGTGTAATTGCCAGATTTGACAAACTCCCAAAAAGAAGATCACATGAAAGTGGTCAAAACATAGCTTCATATATTAATGAGATAACCATAAACAGGAGTGCTGCCAAATTTGTGTCAGGTATTTATTCAGCTTATAACGTCTGAGTCATGTAGCTGAAGGGGAAATTTGCTTGTGCTTGTGTACTTAAACTCTTGTTTTCTTTGCACGCTGTGCCTTGAGCTCTCTTGGGCAGAAATCTAAAAATATACATGCATTCTTTCCTTGAACTAGTTTTGCCGCAATGTTATCTTACGTTTTGGAGCCCTTCGGACAGTTTTACAGGATTATTTTTACTCAAAAGTGATTTCCATCCACTGTGTGTTACTGAAAATTCACTTGGCACAGGCCCAGAAGTCTAAAAGGATTTTTTAAATTTATTTATTTTGATGTTTAAATTCCTAAATCGTGTACATCCCCATTCACTCGCTAGTAAAATCAGCTGGTTTTATACCAGCTGATTTTACTGATGCAACTGACTCATTCAAACAGGCTTTGAATGAGCATTAACATTAAAATGAACATTAAATAAAGAGGAACTGGTATGAAATCATGGCCATAGGTCAATCTGTTCTCATGAAAACAGAATCGCCTTTGCTGAATGATCCCTGAGACCTCTGTGCACAGCTAGTTATTAAGATCTACCATACCATACCATACCACCTTTATTTATAAAGCACTTTAAAATAAAACCAGAGTTCATGTGTGTCTATATGCAAATAGCTTAAACAGAATATAAAGTCAAGCCATGTTAAAAATAGAGAATTAGAAAAAGTAGAGCCAACCTCTTAAAAAGTGCCAAAGGCAAACTTCGCCCATGAGCATCAGAATTAAATGTAAATTCTTGATTAAATATAGGTTCTTGTGCAAATGTAATAATTTTTTTTCCTGCTGGTTGCAAACAATTTTTACAATTCAAATTTTCTTTGTAAATAAATATATAATCCTAAAACAAACCTATTTGAATTAAATTTACACTTACAGTACGCTTACTCTGTTTTTATATTGGCTCTTCGCTGTCTCAAGCCGAGCTGGGCTCCAAATGAAAGGATAAAAACTAAAAATGTCTTTCAAACATTAATTTAATGAAATAGTTATAAAAATGAGATTATCTTTGGTTTACTAATAAAATTGTGATTCTGATAAGTCAGAAAATGTTTTGCCAATTTTACTTTTGCTAAAATTATAGTAACAGTTTTCCAGTCATAGTGGCCAAAATGTTTAAAGCACACATACAGTCATATGGGCTTTTAACACTAAACAAATGGACTGCTTTGTCTGCAGCAGCTGTGTCGCTTTCATTCTTTATTATGTCTTCAACCTCTGATATAGTATTACCTTTCTTTTTACACTCATCTATAATTGGGATTCTTTAGATCTGGTTCAATGTGAAACCAGAGTTAACTTAATCCTGAGTTAACTTAGCAAGCTAGTAATCAGCTTTGTGTGACCGCTTATCCTGACTGCCAATGTGAGTCTAGATACAAACAGAGAGCTGAGACACGTGGAGCTCAAACATAAAGATTGGGCCTTTTAAATCATTTGGAAATCATTTCCTTCTTTTTAAATCTCACTTTGTTTATTATGTGCCCATAGAATTATAGCCAAAAATATCGCCCAAATCGCCAAGTGAAGATCCTGACACAACCTTTTTTGATATACACCATCATCATGACAACTAGAAGTCATGATGATGTAGTTACTGCGCATCTTTGTCACGAACGGTAACACATTGCAACATCCCGCTTACTTCCCTTCATTTGATGGAAGTAAACTCTTTCCAAGAAAGTAAATGAAATTAAGTCAGTCAGCCACCAGTGAAAAAAGTGTCTTATGTCACAATGTCACAATATTACAAAACTACTGAGTCTCACAATGCATTCTCCCATTATGGAGTTCTTTGTTGCTGTGTTACTGTCAAGAACTCACAGTGTTTAATGGGAAGAGGTGAGTAACACTGTCAGTCAAAGAACCATCATTTATAAGTGTAAGGCAAGTATATTTGTGTTTGTTATCACAGCTTTGTTAGAATAAAGTAAGTGGTGTTTATTGCCATTTTTGTGTTTTGGTATGATTAGGTTTAGGTAAGTCAATTTCTTTTGATTTGCAGGTTTTTTGTTAAACTCACTCTGTAGTTTTGTGAACAGATTCATGTGAAATCCTTCCAAAATGAATATCACTCATTATCCTGATATTCTGGCTATTTTTATGTATTTTTACAAGATTTGAAAAACTACTAAAAAAACAAAACCACTCGGCTGACTTTTAGTGTCTTTAAAACAAATTACACAGCAGTTACTTTGAAGAAACCTAATTAAAACAACCTCATTATTGGCTATAGAACACGTTTAATTTAAAATGTTAATTTAACATTGGACCTTTTAAAACTTTAAATTTAAAAGGATTTTTTTCATTTGTGAACAAAGCTAACTCGTGTTTACAGTCATTTATATAGACTTAAAATAAATATATTAAAAACCAGGCCATTAAAATAAACAAAAAAGTATGGTTTAGATCTATTACACGATAACTTTTACTACAACAAAGTTCCAAATTAAAAACCAGTGTTTAGAACCTATTCTGGAAAATGTGTCTGACATCCGAGATAAGTGCTGTTTTTGCTACTGAAATTGATATTTGACTGTCGTGAATGGCCAGAATTGGCAATGTTTTTACCCCAATGCTGTATTTTAAAGAACACCAAACCCCAATATAAATCTCTTACATAATCGCTGCCTCTCCATGACAATGAGACAGTTTCAATCAAACAAAACCTTAAAGTTACTGTAAATATGGTTTGCTCATTACAGTAATTGTATTTGGTATTTCTTAATCTGTCTCTCATAACCGCTTTCTTTTTCTTTTTGCTGTGCAATGACTTCTCATTCTGTAGTGTTTTCTGGTTGTGATCTCTGCTGTGGGGGAGAACCCCACAGAAAACACCTACACACCGCTGACCAGAATAAAAACACTCTCAAACCTTTAATGTGAACAAACCACCAGAATGGTGACAGGAAACCCTTCTCTGCTGGCAAGCTGCCAGCTACATATTTACGTTACTGTGCAAGTGAGCAGAAGATACAGAAGGTGCTGTCAGAATTTGAAAAAAAAAGCCCCATTGTAAGGGTTTTATGAAAAATAGTAAAAAAAAAAACAAAAACAAAAACATGTAGACCAAGTCCTTATCACATATAGATAAATAGTTGATTCTTTCTTTCTCATTACAGCTGTTATACTCATTCTTTGAGACATATACAGGCTATATCTGTGTATATGTGTGTAAAATCAATTCTTAAACTATTAGCATTATGGCTATTTTGGAAGTCTTTTTAATTTCAGTACTTCTGGCTACTTTGCCTGATGGGGAACAATTTAAAAAAGATTGTTGAAAGCTGATGTCAGGTGTAGGCCTTTGTATAGCTATGTGAATGAGTAATAATTCCCTGTAGCAGTTCTAAAGTTTAAAGTATCAGGGCACAGTAAAAAAAAAATAAAAAATCATCTGGTCTACAACAAGTCTTAAAATTAAACAACTTCAGACAAGCATCAACACATAATATATGACACCATGATATTATTAATTTAATAAAAGCTAAGCCAACAGCAAAGTATACTTATCGCTAATCACAATAACTTGAACCAATTCTTTTCACTCTAACTTCTCACATCATTGTGGAGAAATCGTGGCCCACTCTTCTTTCCAGGATTTTTTCAGTTCAGTGAGGTTTACTGAATCAGGTTGAGGTCTGGTCACTGTAATTTCTTGATTTTTTTTCTTTTTTAGCCATTCTGTTCTAGTCTTGCTGGGCTGATTTTTCTAATGCATGCCAAGCTTTCGCTGGACACGTTGCTTTGCATTTAACTTTGGAATACCTTGATTTACAGAGGAGTTCATACTTCACTTAATGACTGCAAGGTACCTGTATCCTGTTGTTGCAAAGCAAACCCAAATCATTTCCCCCTTCCCTGACAGTACTTGACAGCTGGTATAATGCATTTTTGCTAGTATGCTGTGTTTGGTGCCGTGCCTTATGGCCAAATGTGTGCCCAAAAGACACTGAATCAGAAGTCTTTTGGTTTGTCCATATGTAACTTTGCTGCCAGCACTCAGTAATTGGTATATCGACTGGTACTTCATGGTATTTAGAGCTTTTCTACTACATAACTGAGGACTCAAAGTACTTTTAGCCACAAAAGTTATTCACCCAGTGACATTTGCATTCACACAAACAAACATTTTTTCTTTACATTAGTGCCTTGTTTAACAGTTGCCTACTTACTTACACTCTGATGGGCACCTCGGGGTTCAGTATCTTGCCTGAAGATACTTTGACACGCAGACTGGACAGATTGGGCTACCAACCAACCATTTGTACCTCCTGAGCTAATATTTGCTCCCAATACATGGGCAATATATTAGAAGCTAATATTAGCTTAGCATCTCAGTTGTCACTTACTGGCAAGTGATAAGAAATCTTGCAAGGAAGGAAGCCTTTAAAATCTGATTGGTGAATTGGCAAAGAGAATACTAAGCTAAACTGTACATAGCCAAGGCTATGAGTAACCGTTAGAGACCTTCTTCGCTTTAAACCACAACTCTTTTATGGCCAGACTGATTTGCATACATTTTCATACAAAATGTAATACTGGTCCAGTGGAGTTGTGGTTTAAAGGGAAGAAGGTCTCTAACGGTCACTCAGTTGATTAGCCTTGGCTATATGTACAGTTTAGCTTAGTGTTCTCTTTGCTAAAATTCAAAAAAGATATCTTAACCTAATATGTTAACCTCAAACTGTAGTATTTTATATATACCTCACCTGAGAAACACATTCATCTATCAACAGACCACAGGATTGTCAAGAAGACGATAAAAAATTATTATCAACACAACCCTTCAGACTGCGTTAGAAACAATGGCGGTAAACTGTCATCGCTCCACTGCTTGCTAGCTGACATCACGCGTTTTCATGAAAGTGTCTTTAGTATCATTCATCTATTTGATCTCTCTACATATTATAATCTTTTAAAACTCTTAACACCCTGTTTTTCAAATGACGAATAGCCTACAGTAAACCAAATTCATGCAGCTCTAAAGAATCCCACCAGGAAATTGTTAACTTGTTACAAAGCATGGCTAGCAAGTGAAAATGAAAGAAATACACTGAATAAAAAAATTTTTTAAAACCACATTGAGCGTCACAAAGGTAAGTCTTTTAAGTCTTTCAAGTTGTCCCTTCAAGAGGTAACCATCCAGTAAATGAAAAACAAATGATGAGAATTCTTTTCTTGGACCGTGCAGTCATATAACTCCCCATCTAGTGTATGAGGAAGTGTTCTTCATTATGCATTTCAAGGTAGCAAAGATTCCAGGAAAGTTTCCAGGGAAGTTATGATCCTGTTTCAGATTCATTGAACTTGCAAGTTCTCACTTTCTCAGGGAAAGTGAGCACTTAGACATGGTCACTTGGAGCCTTTAAAGGTATCACTGCTTGATAGTTCAATTACATGGAGACATCCAAATGGAGTCATTTCCTTTTGCGTGCATTATTTTCACAGAACAAAGGTCGCCTGCAGCGTCACAGAGAGCGGGCAGAACACTATTGCTACACCTTTCCCATTGAACCATTTGAATAACTAACACCCAGTCTTTAGTGGTTTTACCTCCAACCTAATCAACACCTTGTTTAACACTGTGTCTACTGTTGAAATCAAAACACAAAACCCTGAAAAGGAAAAGGACAAAAAGAGGAATGGCGGAAAAATTTCGGTAATCTGATAAAACTGAAAGTTGAGGTAGCAAATATTTTAGTACAAACAACAATTGGCTGTCATGATTACCAAACATTAATGGGAAGTTATATAAGCACCTGCCACATTATATCAAGTCCTGTTCTCAGAAACAGTGACTGTTGTAGTGACTCAGTGCATACGCGGCAAAGAGAGCACTTCAGCAAACACAGATACAGAACAAAAAGACAGGCAGAAATTGGGAGTTCTTTGTCTAAAGCAGGAAATTCACTAAACTTGGCCTAATATTTTCTGTTGCAACTTAAACCTTGGTCTCAGTAAATATTCTTTGGGAGCAAAACAATTATCTCCCGCAGAAAGATTTAATTAACAGTGAAGGGGTTATTTCTACCTGCCACATTTATTTGTTTAACAATTGAATGCAGGGGTTAATTGGTTAATATACCTGTTAACACCTTTGATCTATAAAAAAAGAAATCTTTGAATGACAATAACTATGCAACAGGTTAGTCGAAGAGTATTTGCCTGCAGGCGAAAAATAGATTTGGTACATCGTGCAAGACCTGGCATGTAATCAGATCAGCCAGAGGGCGTAATGCTCAACTGTGCTGTAGTTTTATGTCTTGAAATGTCATGTCCAGAGATAACCTTAAAAGTGCTGCTCACAGAGTTAGTTTCACTGTGGCTCATGCATACTGTATGTCAGGTTGTCCATTAGTCACAGGATTCGAGTTTGATAACTTTGTCACACATTATCTTTGATTTAGCGTGTCACATTGCAAAACCTAAGAAAAGTGACATCAGAAATTGTTACAGTTAGAAATTGACCAGTTTAGAAAGTTAATAAAAGGTGATTAAAAGAGGATGCAAATTAAAACACATGACCTGCCCTTATTAATCATATAGCTGTGACTTATTCAATCTTAAATGCTTGTAGCTATCCGTACCATTTCAATTATGTTCATCTTCATGTCAGTACTGTGCACTCATATGTAGGTATGTAGATGGCGCCAATTCGGTGTGAGAGAAATGACGTTTGCATAAATTCAAATATTAATAATTTGGCAAAAGATTACATCATAAGTTGGTAGTAGTATAAAAACCTAAACAAACACATAAAAGTGAAGTTTGTAGCAAATGATCAAACGTCTGTTTAATATTATATATACAGCATTAGGTGAGTAATTCGCCCCTTGGCCTTTTACCTAGAGAGAAGGGCCTGTGTTGGATCTGCACCAAATAGCTTCATTTTGGTTTATTTTATGAACAAATGCTTTGAGCCCTGAGCATCAAATAGCTTTCTGTCTTAATTCAAGAGAAAGATTGCAAGGACGATAATGTTAAATGGAAACGGGCTGTTTATTTGTGTGCCTTTTCATGCAGGTGGCTATGCCATAAGCCTTTGCTCTGACAGCATTCCCTATCAGTTCACTGATAACCATTGATTGACAAAACGACAACAAATGTGTTTTTGTTTTGTTTTTGTTTTTTTTTTACATTTTTTTTATGCGCTTTCCTTGAATCGTTTTTCACCTGGTTTAATAAATTCTCTTGAACTTGTTCCTGCCTTATTGTTTGACTTTCAGTAGCAGTTATTTTTAGTCAGCAGTAAAGGCAGTAAACATGGGTGTGGGGCACTGAGTAATAACACAAGGTTGTGACGTTGTAGCAGTCAGCTAAATGGGTCTAAAGGTTTCACATATAAAGATAAAAAAAAAAAAGTGCAGTTTTCATTGTATTATGTGAGTTCATAACGGTACAATTTCTCCGCATTTGCTTCAGAACAAAATGTTTTCCTGCTGATAATCAACAAAAACCCAACAATTACATTTCACAGGATTTTACTACTTCATTTGAACTTTCCAGCACATTACGTTTGACTGCAGTTTACTTTTTCATCAGTGGCCTGGATAGATAATTCATTAATTAATTAATTACTTTTATTTATTTATTTGGTTGGTTGGGTAGAGTTGGAAATGGGGAAACATTGTTAAAGAAAGGTTTTGGACTTTATATTTATCCCCTCTTCAATTTAAAGTAAAGCTAGACTGTATATCTCTGCTTGTCAGAATTTGATGCACATATTGGTACATTTTTAGTAATTGTGAGGATTAAACTTATTTTTATTATTTTCTGTATTTTCTCCACCCC
>VUQR01005017.1:2886-15835 GCA_015108515.1 Hemichromis elongatus
ACAACCCTCCCCTAAGAAAAGATTTTTTTTTATTTCTTTTATTATAGGTTGGCAGGAATTTCATTAATTTTTAATTATTATATTTAATTTAGTCAAAAACCAATGTCATCTTTAATAACAGCACCACGCTGAATAAGCACACACTGATTTGCTTGTACCTGTACAAGTCTCTGTCCTCTGTTCCTCAAGGTATCGCTCCAGCAGCTGGTAGACAGAGAACCAGTGTTTGGTGGACTTCTCTGTGTGACGCTTCATTACGTTGTCCAGACTGTGCGACCAACAACTACAACACAAAAACAAGATTTTAAAATCTTATTTATTCTTATGAGCTAATTAGTGATTGGTTGATGTCCAAAAAGTTACATATCCTGACTGGATTTAATTCATCTTTGTCTTACTTGAGCTCTAGCTTGCGCCACTGAATAATGAGCTGAGTGATGGGTTCCAGTTCTTTCTGCAGAGACACTGAACGGCTGGCGTTATTCTCCCAGTCCTATTGAGGGCAGCAAAGAAAACAGAAGGAGATCAGCCCTGTACAATAAGCTCATTTGGATGCCAACAATAGGCCTCATTAATAAAGTACGTAGCAAAATTATTGCTGTACGCAAAAAAAACAAAAGAGTGACTATGTAAAATTACAAATGAAATGTGCGGACAGTCCAATATTTTATTTTAGTGAGTCAGAATCTAAACCGCATACTACCACAAGCCAGCTTTTCCCTATAAACACCATTATCTTGTGACGAAATGGAAAAACTGCTTCTTTTACAGTTACATAAAATCAACAATTCTTGCTACTGAGTATGTGTGATACAGGAGATCTCTATCGACAGAAGTCACCTGTGCTTTGCTGAGCAGGATCTCTAGACCATTCAGGAACTTAGCCACTGGGCTGGCCAGATTGAAAGACTTGATTCTCTCCATCACCACATTAAGCTGAAAACACCGCACACACATATAAGAATACATTTCAGAAAAATAGAACAAAGTGTAGCTGTTGGGATTCTTTACACTGTTCCTGTGAAAGGTCCATCAATGAATGCTTATTTATTTGAATCATAATTATGCAAAAATGCTACATTGAAACCACTTATGGTAAACTTACCTGTACGAGGGCAGGGTGTCCAGGCCAGTCCGCTAGTCTCTGCTTCACTGCCACACTCAACTGTTCCAACACAGGGAGACAGAGACAGGCCTCGCTCATGTTGGGGTGCTGGTAGAAGTCATAGGGTCCATCAGGGGTGATGGCCAGACCCTCGACGCCTCCTGAGCTCTGCACAGTGTTCTGGAGGATGGCAGAGACGAGGAGTTCACTGCCTGTCAGCTGCTGGTCCAGATCAGAATCTGAAGGGGACATAGAGTTTTATACAGGTTTATACAAGTAGACTGGAACTGGATAATAAGAAAAGGATGCGTACAGTCAAAGTTACTAACCAATGAGGTGATAGAAGTGTGACATCACTGGAAATGCAATCTGATAAGACAAAAGCAGAGCTTTCATGTGTTCTTTACTCTGACTGGCTGGTGCTCCGCTCTTGTACCAAAGCGACTGGGCATATCCCAGACACAGGCGCTGATGAACCTGGATCACTGTATTCAGGGTAGCGGGAGAGAGTGCCCTCATCTCAAAAGAGTCTTCGTGGGTTTCGTCTTCGAGCCCTTCTAGACTTGTGCCAGCTGCTCCTTCTAAACTTGGCTCAGAGACAATGTCTGCAAAGTCCTGGATTCAATATAGACAGAAATTGAACTTCAAGTGGACATTCATGCTTTCTTCATGCAAACAGGTTTTATTTCATTATTCATTTCATTATTTGGCCTTAAAATATAAAAATGATTGTACTGGATTGTCACCATATGATCCAATATGAGATATGGCGGTTAACATTAGAACTGGATAATCAGAGAATGAATGGATGGTTATCATTAGGAAATACAGGACAGTGTCATTATTTGCTGTATAACAGCTGTGTACTGGAGTACCTTGTTAAACTGAGGGAACTGTTGTTTGAAGTCTCGCTCCTCCTGTTCATCCTCAGTCAGTCCTGAGCCATGCAGTCGGCTACGGTTGCGGTAAAGACTGGCCTCCATTTCTTCATGCTCTTTTCTTCGTCTCTCTCGATCATCCCACTCATTCACCAAAGCCTGTAAAGAGTGACAATAGAAGGAGCACAGAATGAGCAGATTTTTCACGATTTAACAGTTTGGAACAGAAAACTATTTCTATTTATTTGAATTCAATAGGATGACATTTCTCCCACTTTTTAAAATCCTGACCTGACAGATGTGTCTGAAGATGCTGCGTGCCTCATGACTGAACTCTCCCGTGGACAAGGTGTGGCACTGGACATAAAGCAGAGCACTGAGTAGCAGAGCGCAGGACTGAGGGACCACACAAGCAGGGTCCTGCTGGGGCAGAAGTTTCACCAGGCTTCGCAGAGTGTCCATACAAATCCTGGAACACAGAAAGTCTGCCCGGACCAGGTATGACGGCAGGCTTGGGGACAGGAATGGGAAAGCCAGAAGACAAGACACCAGCCTTGGCAAACCAGGTACAGGAGTTAGCGAGGCAGCCACCTGGGAGGCTACCAGCCTCATACCGTACTGGAGCTGTAGGATACCTGTCCTCACTGGCCCAACAACATCAGGATAAAGGGGATAGTCCTCCAGCAACCTCTGGCAGAAACGCTGCTGGGAGTTCTGCCAAACAGCCTCCTCCTTCAGGAGAGCCTGGACTGCTGACTTGGATTTTGACGAGGAGGAGCCCTCCAGGGCATTGAGCAGTTGGGACAGCAGGTCCTGTATGGCTGATGTCTGGCCAATGCTGCATAGATAGTACTGGAGCTCCTGGTACAATTGACCGTACTGGGGCTCATGAGGACGACAAGCCTGCTTCCTGGAAAGCTCAGCTATCTGCTCCTTCACCTGCTGCATGCGGATCCACAGATACCTAGCAAAGCAAACATCCAGCAATATAACCTAACGCTTGTTGGATTGCTTCTCAAAGACCTTTTAGATGGCATTAATGTTTCTTTTCAAATGACAGCCTTTTTTGCTTTTAAAAGTTAATCTTCCTAATGTGGCTGATTGTCGTTTGATCTGAACGCACAGTAAACATTTCGGCTCAAAAGGTCCCTAAATTTGATTATTGAGAGGTAGCGACCAACATACAGCTACAACTTAAAGTTTGAGAACTCCACATAATTACTAGTATTTCTAAATGCGTCACTGCTGCTAGAATAAAAACAGAATCAAATTAATGCACATGGACAAATTATATTAACTCAATTCCCATAGTGAAATTTTCAGAGAAGAATGTTTTGAGTAGTTCTGATTTGCCCTGTGACTTTGATGGAACTGTGACATGCTAAGAGATCAGCATCTGACTCTTACCTGATTCGAGGATGCTGGAAGCCATCGGTTGTGCTGCTCTCCTCCAGTTCTGCTCCAGTCATCAGCTGAGACCACAGGCTCCGCCCTTTCCATTCCTCCTGAAGCAGAGCCAACTGTAACAGACAAAAACAGAGCACTTTTGAGTCTTTGAGTATGGAATGGGGTGAGTGAAGAGTGCTTACTTGTAGTAAGCACTCTTCACTCACCCCATTCCATACTCTAAAAAAAGTCATGTTTGCACATGATCTTATAGTGAACTTGCTCATTGTTCAATTCAAAGCAGAAGACATCATGTTTTCTTCTAAGGCAGTCTGCTACATTCACATGAAGGAATTAAAAAAAAAATAAGGGGATTCCAATAAATTCAAGTGAATGTAATGGTTGCGTGTATATATAAACTGACTCAGTTACAAACGTTTTACACCTTTGTGAGGATAGTGCTACACACCTCCTGCTGAGCATAGTTGAGTTTGTAGGCTCTCTTTACAGCTGGGTCAAAGATGGTCTGTGGTGTCCACAATTTGATCTGCAGCAAGCCCATGTTGACCCAGAATACTCCGGACCGAGCCAGTGAATTGGAGCCTTGGACTTTGCTCTGAACGTATTGTTGCAAGCAGGTAAGGCAGGCTTCCACCAGGCCATCAGGGAGCAGTTTAGGAGGCAGGAAGTCTCTAAAAACTGTCTGGATCTCCTGGGCAGCAATGAGAGGGTCGGGGTCTTCCACCAGGCTCTCACAACTCTCCATGTAGCCTTCCTGCAAGGTGGGAGGCAGCACATCAGCCATGCTTTGAAGTTGTCGACGCAGGACTGCACCTTGGAGCCTAAAGTCTGTACCCCTGAGGAGACATAATATGAACATCATCAGCAAAGCTCAAAATAAAAATTGCTGGTTAAGAACATTTAATGTTTCATTATACCTGAAATCAGCCAGTGCACGGATGGTCATGTTGTCCCAGAGCAGAGCAGAAAGATCCTGCAGCTGCTGAATCCTCCCTTTCCAATCCCCAAGTCTGACACTGGAGAGGGAGAGGAAAGCCTCACCTGAAGGCTCATATGATCCACCTGTCTTACTGCAGCTGAGCACTTCCAGTACACAATGGGACCGCACTGCTTTGCTCAGCAGAGCCGGACCCTGGAAACCACATTGCATAAGGGTATCAAACAACAGAAAACCAGCAGTGTTTGTGGAACAATGACTTTGGAGATATTAATAGCTGTTACCATGTTATCTGTTCCTTGGAGCAGCTTCGAATCCGTCTGGGTCTCAGGGTTTAGAGGGTCCCATTTAAGCCAGTGTTCTGGGTTTGAGGTTATGCTACAAGTCCACAGGGAGGATAGAGCCTCCGACAGTAGCTCACACCATACAAACGGCAACTCCTCAGCTAGCTGGAAGATAAAAATCATATTTCAAATATTTCACCTTTAAATTGACATTTTCGTTTTAAAGTGTAACTTCTGGATGTGAAATGTCCCCTCTTTGCTTGTGAGAAATGTGAGAAAAACTGTTCTCAGTGCTTTCAGTTTTAACCAGAAGTTGAAGTTGTGATGTAACAAACTCGTTTAGCTGAATACACCGAAACCTTTCAACATTTTATATGTGGTCAAACAGCAACCTACTGACCCGGTCGCTACTGAGCAGAAACCACAGTGGCTGCAGCTGTTTGACATTCATCGGGGTGGACTGGAGGCAGTAGCGAAGATGTCTGGAGAGATCGCGACGTAAGCAGTCCTCAGCCTCCTGGTCACTGCAGGTCAACACGAAGACTTCAGTATACAGTCCATTAACAATATCCAGAACAGCTGTTTTTTTTATTTTTGATTACACGAGAAAGATGAGCCTTACCTAGGAGAAAGGGCTAGATGCAGCAGGTCTGTGCTAAGTCGTAGCTGATTTAGGACGGCCAGTTCCTCCATCAGTGGCCAGAGTTGGGCCCTGCGGCTGAGCTGCTGCAGCTCGGCCAAAGGGACTCTGTTTGTGGACTCGTCGTGCTCATCGCACTCTGACATGGAACTGACTTCCAAGAGCCCTCTGGAGGCCATGCAACACTGCTGCTGCTCCACACTTGACACCAACCTTTCCATCACCCCTTATGGAAAGACATATGGAAAGTATGGCATCACGTAATCATCTAAAATGACTGCTCACAGATCAGTGTGTAGTATACAGTACAGTAAATGTTTGCAGTACAAGGAAACTGAGGGACAGCTGCATTAATGTCCACAGACTCATAGAATTAGAAACATGGCGGCTATACAGACAGTATTCCGATTCGATTATAAATCAGTGATGTAATCACCGCTACCTTTTCCTATATATTGACAGTTTATAAGAATCTTATTCTGTGCCCCATAAATATCCAACAGTCACATTTTATGGCAAAAGCTTTTCTGCAACTTAAGCTCACCAGACTTTTGAGGGTCCAGTTGGTTGTTTGCTAACAGGACAAGGCCCCAGGCTTCTAGGAGACTTTCTTTGATGTCCAGCCCTAGTCCAGCACCCTCAAGTCGAACCAGCTCTTGCTTCCAATGAATCAAGTTGTTGTCCAGTTTTAGATCACTCACATCCAGGGCTTTACTCAGGAGTCTCAGCTGAGATGCACACTTAGCCACTGACTCTAACTGAAAAGAAAGATGGATATAATTTCATCTCATTAATATAATATGAAAGAGTTAGTGACAGATGGTACTTGAATTGGCTTTTTTACTTTGGGCCACATTAGACCAAGCTAATGAATTATATCCAGACCTTAAAAGGAAAAGTTTTCCCCAGGGTTTTCTGAATGCCTTTCAGAGCTGTAGCTACAGACACTGGGGTGGACAAAACAGTCTGGATGGCTGTTGCGGTGGCCTGCAGCTCTTGGTGACCTCTATTTTTAGAAGAGCAAATTCAGAAGAAAGTACTTCAGACTAAAAGCCACATTTAACTATACATTAATACAGTAGTTTGTTAGGTTAACTGCACAATTTGGAGTGAAACAACCGTGAGAAATGTTAGATGTGTGTAAATACATATACAAACACAAAATACTTTTATAAATGATACAAGTAATAGCAAAAAAAGGATTTACTCAAACATGGCATTAGTGTCTCCCAGGAGAAGCTGTGGCAGTCGAACAATGAGGTGCTTCTGGACCCACTGCCAGTGCAGAGACAGCACAGAGATGCCCTTGGAATTGGGTGTCAGTGTACTGCACACTTCCCAGAATCGATCAAGCCACTGTAGCAGCTGCAGAATCTAAGGACACAGTGACAAGTGTTGCAGTTGGAGACCATTCTTGTGAAATTTCAAAGGTGTAGTTAAATAAAAACAAGGAAGACAAAAGGGAAGATTTAAAACCTCAAACATAATGTGGTCTGAGATGTAAGGTTGTCCGGTCTGAACAGCCTGCAGGATGAAGGAGTCCCACAGCTCAAAGAAGGCTTGCAGGTGCATCAGCGCAGGGTGTGGCAGGTGGCCAATATCCACAGTCCCTGTGATTAGGATTTGTTTTTTATTTTAGAATGTAATTCCAACTCAGTTTTTGAAAAAAAAATAGTGCTTATCAAAGTTATTAAAAACCCAGAGTGCATACCTTTACTGAAGGCTGTGGCTGTTTGCAGTACAGAATTCTGAACTGAAAGGTTACCAGCACAAGTGCATACAACAGACCTCTCTTCTCTGTCCATCATCAGAACGATCCTAACACACAAAGCGCTCATTAGCAGTCTATATGTTAGCACAAAAGATCTACATGATCTACCCATCTTCATAAGACTCATAATTATGAGAATGGCTCCTTATTATTGCAAGAGTGGAAAGGGTAGATAACAATTAGTCTCACCTGTTGGCAACTGCATTTAGTGCCTCTAAGAACTCCATGTATCTTTCTTCATCCTCAAAGCTGCACTTGTTGGCTAAAATGTCCAGGTATTGCTTATTCCACCGCATATCCACCAAAATCCTGTATTCATCTGGCAACACAACATTTGTTTAGATGTTATCACGTGTCATTTATGATAGAAACAGTAAGCCTTAGTAGGTTTGACCCTTGCTTAAAGAATGTCAAAGCAGTACAAAGCAGTTTATATGGAAGCTTGCAAAAGTACAAGCAGTTCCACAGCTGTTGCGCTTGGTGTCGGCACAGCTCATCTTAGCCTGCACTGAGTCCTGTATCCGAGGTTCGACTAACGGACTCTCCTTTCCAGCACCCTGGCATAGACCTTCCCAGGGAGGCTGAGGAGTGTGATTCCCCTATATTTGGAACACACCCGCCGGTCCCCTTTCTTAACATCCTAGGACCTGGTGTCCACATATGTGGACATCACATCTTGGGCTGTCTAGGCCAAAATATGCAGTTAGTGGTGATAGGTTAATTGATCAATCCAAATTGCTTATAGGTGTAAGAAGTGAATGTGAGTGTGAATGGTTGTCTGTTTTTGTGTGATAAGCCCTGCGACAGACTGGCGACCCATCCAGGGTGTACCCCGCCTCTCGCCCTATGACACCTGAGATAGGCTCCAGCGCCTCCCACGACCCTGAAAAGGATAAGCGGAAGCGAATGGATGGAATGGATACAAGGGCCAGATATCCAGTTACGGGGACATTATACTGCCACTGATCAAACAAAATTTAAAATAAATTTCCTCATGTGGATCTCATTTTTCTCAGAAACAAAAATCAGGTAAAAAAAAAAATCTGGTAATTGTTTATTTTTAAATTCATCAGGTCCCACTCAACCTACAAATCAAAGAGAAAATGCAAATTAAAAATGCATGCCATGTTTAGGTCTTAGGAGGTTAAAGATGGGAACCGACACCCTGGTCTGCCAATCCAGGGTTGTTGCCCCTGATCTCCACACAACATTGTAGAGGCTTGTCAACCAAGACAGCCCTACAACATCCAGAGACCTTCAAGAAATAGGGCAGACCTCATCTAGGGGCCCTGCCACTGAGGAGGAGTTTAACTGGCTCGGTGACCTCGCTCCCTGGAGATTGGCAGGGAGCGACTCTGCTTCCGCTAAGGCAGGGCTCTAGACTAACTTTTATGCCACTCATGTGTCTAACGTTTTTTACGTTAGGTGCACAAGAATTAGGGGCACCCCGATTTTCAATCGCATCCCTTAACACTGCAGTTTTACATGTGCACTTTTTTGGGGGGAAAATTGCTGTCTACACAGACAATATTGATTTATAAACGATTAACTAACAATCTTGTCAACACAAAGTTCTTTATTTGGAGAACAAATATATAAATCTACAAGAACGATCAGTGACTGAAAAAGTGCTTGTGCATAAAGTGCTTTGGCACTCTTTGTCAATATTGTAGACAATGTTAAACTTAATCATCATCTCGCCTCCACTGATGACCTGTTTGCTGCTGCCTGCCGCTGAAAGGCAGTGGGGAGAGGGGACACTTGGACAGTGCATTTATTGCGACATATAATGTGTTTCTGGATTTCTGGCTGGGTATCAACACAGATGTCTATTATCCATTCGATTCCGATTCACAAGGTCCGGATTCGATTCTATCGAATTTTGCCTCACACAGTCAGAAATTTATCAGCACTGATACATGTGAGACTTCATCAGAGGTGTAAGCATAACATCAGATTCCTTTGTGTCAAAGTAATTGAGAATAAAACACAGAAAAACATGAAGGGCAGCGCTGTAAACAACGGTAGACTGGTGGGTAATAGGCGAATAAATAATGCAGAAAACAGAGGTTTGACATGAGAAACTATTCTTGAAGTACACAAAGAGAGAGCTGTGCATGAAGTGTGATTTTATCGTGGTGGAAGCAAAATTAAAATTAAAATTAAGAAAGAATTAATGACGACATTTATCAAATGTGAAGCATAGTTTGGATCTTCTTTCGCTGCTGGTTCAGTGAATTTTGGTTGGAGAGAGACAAAACCTTCAGCTTAAAATCTAGTGCAAAAAAAGGGGTAAACACAAAGCGCGGACCCGTCAACGTATCAGAATGAGTGAGCTGTCGGCTTTTAGCCCTGACGGCGTGTCTGTCTATGTGCCATCAGGTGAAAAGCCGAGAAAGAGAAAGCTGATTGTGATGCGTCGGCAGGTCCGCGCTCTGTGTTTACGTCTTTGTGTGGAATCCGTTTAACTGCTCTTATTTGCTGTTTGGTGGTTATTGAAATAGTTTTGTGAGCTTTAACCTGATATTCTGGCATTAACAGGTTTTAATGAATCAATATCGCTTTATTCAAGTAACTCACCTCTTTCTATCCACCTGCACCTTCAAACGTACACGAAGGACCACAGGAATATCTGGACCACAGCCAATCAGAAAGGTCCCGCCCCTGACTATCTCTGATTGGTTTAAATTAGACCACGATAGGGGCATTTGTGTGTCTGTTGTTGACCACACGGAGACTTTCAGAGCTGCAGAGAGTTTTTTTTTCTTTTTTACTCCAACAGTTGGTCGCACCGGTGCAACCAAGGATTTTTTTTTTTAGTCGCACCACTGAAAAATTTGGTCGCAGTTGCGACCAAATTGGTCGCACTCTAGAGCCCTACTCTACAGAAGACATGCCAGTGGAATTAAGGAGGCCATGGAAGTATTCCTTTCACCGCCCAACAATGTTCTCAGTCGAAGTCAGCAGTGCTCCACCTGCACTATACACAGTGCAGAGAGTATACAGCATTAGCCTCCTGAGTTACCTGACGGTTAGCCAGAATCTCTTTGGGGCAGTCCGAAATGCTTTTTCCATGGCCTCTCCGAACTCCTCCCACACCCGAGTTTTTTCTTCAGCCACTGTCTGCGCCATGTTCCGCTTGGCCTGTTGATACCTATCAGTTGCCTACGAAGTCCCGCAAGCTAATCAAGCCTGATAGGACTCCTTCTTTCATTCAAACTCAATGTCCCAAGTCAGAATGCTGTTGAAACTCTGCTCAAGGTGTGCATTGAAGATCTCGCAGCCTGGGGCCTCTGCATTCCCAGCACACGCTCACTATACTTGTACACTTGGGTAAAGAGAGGGGATAAGCTGTGAACTCATCACCACAAGTGTCCACAACATATGGCCTTAGGTCTGATGATACGATTACAAAATCAATCATCAACCTGATCAAGGTGTTCGTTATAACCAAACTGTGGTTTGCACAGAAGTCCAATAACAAAGCACCACTCTGGCGCAGGGATCAAACCCTCTCGTCAACTGTGAGAAACCCCAACATACAGACAGCAAGCCGAGGGGATACCAAGATACCCACCCCAGCCCACCGCCTTTTGAGCCCATCTATATCTAGCATGTTTTCCTTTATAAAGAATTCTATATTCTAGTTTGTAAATAGATTTCACCCTTCTGTCACTCAAGAACAAGAAAACTGTTTACCTGTACTGTGGGGTTGGAGTAGTTCTGCTAGTGACTTGCCCTTAGCAGCAAGCTTGCTACCAAACACAGCTTTTAAAGCCCTGTTTCCTGCTTCCACCTGGACCAGTGCGGCATCTGCAAGAGTAAACAGTCATGTAATCTGGGGAGCTAAAGCATTGAATAGTGCTGCCATCGATGTGCCTATTTGCAAAATAATTAAATTTGACTTTTTGGCATTAACTTTGTTTGAAGGAGTAAAGCACCTTTGCTGTAGTCTAAATGTTTGGGTTGTTGTGTGTAGTGTAGTTTGTTTGGACTGTAACAAACCAGGAGCATATTTGTGGCTCTTTCCCAAGTGTGACAGCCAGCTGCTGCGCATGATCCAGTCTCCGTGAGAGGCCCTCTCTGTGAGCAGTCTCACTGCTGTGGGGATTAGCTTCAGAGCATTTCCATCCTCCAGATCCCCCACTGCTCCAGAGAACACCAGGCCTTCATGGACACCGCTGTTCTGCAATACCCTCTGTAGGTCACTCAGACTTAAAGGCTGGCTCCTGTAGAAATAAAACCTATGTAATCACTTCTTTAATGAAGAAATGTGTGATTGAGCTTGTGTTACTAACTGATTTACCGTTTGCCTTGGAGGCTGAGTGTGTTCAGACAAAATAAGAGGACCTGCCCATCTCTGATAACAGTGGAGAAGCAGGAATCCTCTGTAGAGAGGAGGGCGGAGGGGAAGCTGTCAGGCCAGACTCCAGCACACAGCAACCTACAGCCCCATTCTTCTGTGTCCAGGATGCTCAAGTGCTGCTCAATCACCTGCTGGGCTTTCTAGGAAGAAAATTTACTCATGTTCATTCATCCTTTATGGAAGCTGAATGTTTTAAGTATTCAGGTTATCCAGAGTTTCCCATGATTTTCAGCGGCCTATCAGAAGCTTTAAGGGTTTTGGTGTCCACCCTTGACTGCATTTAGCTGGGTCTGAGCAGACTGTCTCTGAACACCTCAGAAGGCGGCTGCTTAGGCTGCTTCTGTTCTGTGCCACATCATCAATAAACACTAGTGTCCCAGTGTCACTGGCAGCCATGCACAACCAAGCCATAACTCTGCCTCTGCCATGTTTTACAGAAGATGTGATATGCACATAACAAATAAATAACATATGTAAACATATATAAATAACAAAAAATATAAAAACAATACCTTCTTGTTGGGAGAATTGTGCTGGCAGAAAGAGTAGGCCTCCCCACAGGCATGCTGCAAGGCGCTGGGCAAATCCACACCTCTCTGTAGCTGGCAGCTCAGCAGAGTGGCAGCATGAAGAAGAGAAGCCACTGATGAGGCTGGGGAGTCTAACAGGCAGAGGCCAAATGCTTTCAACTGTTACAGACAAACTGAGTGCTTATTTATTTATTGTTACGTTGTTAGCACTTACCCCAGATAGCAGATTTCACGCCCTTATGTATTTCAATCAGCAGATCACACACGCAGTCCCCAGTCACCCCAGCAGTGTGAAGCAAAGTCTTTAGGTCTAGCATGTCCCAACAGACAGCTTCATGTTCACCTGGGATGTAAATCTCCACCCCTCTGTTCCTCATAGCTCTGGAGAGTTCCCCGTGCACAGGATCCATGGTCAGGAACAACCTGGGAAGAAAAAAAAACAAAAAAAATAAATAAAACAAACACACACACATAAGAACTGTTGATCAACATTAGTGATTTCAACAAACCAGTGAAAGCTTAACTTTTCCATACTACCTGAAGTTAGGGTGTGGGGTGATTTTGGGAGTGCTCCCATCTATTACACCACGTTCGTTGATGATCAGTGATCCACCAGGCTCCAGCAGAGCATTGAGGCGATCCAAGACTGAGGCACTAATTAAATGAATGCACAATCAGTGTAGTTGGTTATAGTTTTCGTTTCACGGCTGACTTTTATACAACTATAATTCATCTTGCGTCACATTTCAAAAGTGAAAAATGTTCAAGATAAGGGACAACACAATTACACATAACCTGACATTTCTTACTTGCAGAAGTTGACGTTGTCCATAAGCAACCAGTCGCCAGACTGAAGGGCCTGGACAAGCATACCATCCAACCACTCGAAACCTCCGTTTGTCCAGCCGTCCTCCAGCTGAGCCAGACGCTCCTTCAGCAGTGTAAAGTCCATCTGAAGCTTGGACATGTCTGAGGACAATACAATATTGGAAATGTTAAAGCCCTGATAAAAGTATTATGTAACATACTGG
>VUQR01005017.1:41201-62152 GCA_015108515.1 Hemichromis elongatus
TATATTCCATGTATGTATGTATGTATGTATGTGTGTGTGTGTGTGTGTGTATAACAGTGGCATCCCATTATAGTAACACATTTGAAATCAGTAATCTGAATAATGTGGGATTTCAGAGCCATGCTAGCTTCAACTTTGAATACCAAACACATGGTACTTACTTCATTTTCATGTGTAGGATCTCATCGCTCGTCAGCACCTTCCTCAGGAAGATGGTTTTCTGATTATCAGTCATATGAGAGACTAACGCTAAACAGTGGGCTGTGTACCTGTTAGAGTGACAAGTGATATTAACTGTAATTTGCAGGTCAAGTACAAAACAAAGAACAAATGTTAAAAAACAAAAACAAAAACCCAGGCAAAGAATTTAATAGTAGCATTAGCACTGTCATTACAGTTACATGAAAGCAATACATTACTGGTTAATATGCGTTTAGCATTCATTAATATTTTAAACAGTTAAACAAGAATGTGATTTAAATATCACTAATGCAAACACAACACAAATGTGCCAATAACATGCTTTTGGATTTATCTAACAGCATTTTGTAATAAATCATCAATTCAGATTTAGTTGCTAGGACAAAATGTTATTAAATGATAGTTACTAAGCAATTTTTGATGATTACAAAGGGTAAAAGCTAACATGTAGATATTAACATTCTTTCGCTTTGCCATTTTTGTCCGTCCAGGAATGCTTTCATTCATAGCAGAGTCAGTGCTGACAGCAGAAAGCTCTACCTTTATTTCCTCTTCTCTCCTTTTTGTTTTCTCTTAAAAAAAAAAGCTTCTCGTTTTTCGTTTTTGCAGGGGTGTGTCCCCATATTCAACATCCAATATCTATATCTAATGATGTCTCTGATGTCTAGGTCTTATCATGACACAGGTACATACCATCGCACCATCACATCACTTGTGAGCAGAAGGGACATGCAGGGACTCCAGTCCCAGAGCATTCGGAACTTGGCACAATCACTCTGGAGGAAACGCAGAGTGGCACCCATTAGGTCACGCAGCTTCATCCTTCTGGGGCCATACTGCACAGCTGATGACTCTTCACTGGTGAAGAAGAGCCTCTGAAACACCGGCGGGGCATTGTTGAAGTACCTTGCACCAAACCTTGAGGAGAGGTGCTGAGAGTTAGTCAGGATACACCCTGTGGAAATGCTTTATTTTACTGTGTCACTACACAAATGAATATGAAGAGTCTGCACTGAGTTGCCATTTATGGTTGATGACCACAGGATTTCATCAAAATAATACGACAAAAGTCAGCACCAGTAGTTTTCTCAGAACACTTACGCTTGTGCGTCAGGACTGATGCTGAGAAGCTTACTGAGGGCCACACACAGGCGCTCATGGAGGTCATGGTTGATGTTGCCTCCAGCTTTCACCCTCTCAGCATTGCGCTCCAACAGGTCCAGAGTCAGAGCACGGAAGTGCCGTGCAATCAGTAGAGTACAATCCTTTTCCAGCAGGAGCTGAGCCAAACAATCCAGAATACACTGCCTGTCCTGCTGACTCCATATCTGAGAAGACATCACGTGGGCCACACGTTTTACTATCAACCCAAAATATTCAAATCCTGTGGGTTACCGAGCCTAAACCTAAGCTACAGGGTCGTGATCGCTAACGCGTGAAGGAAAGGTTAAACAATGCCGAGTCTCGATATAAACATAAACACACATTTCCATCACAATATGCTCAGGAACAAACGAATCTTACCTGCTTTGCCAGGTACTGGCTCAGCTGGCTGTGACTTTTGTCAACATGTCTCGCTATGGTACCCAGTGATGACAGACTCAGTACTAAATTCTCCATCTTCTCAAGTGTCGTTTCGTGGATGACTACAGCAAACACCAGCCTCTGGGATCTGTTGGCGATAACGTGTCCCCGCTACTGAAGCGAATTGAGAGGTTCATCACTCGCGTGTATATCTCAATACACAAACACGTTCTCTGGCGTTAAAATGCCATCCACATGTGAGTGAAGCAAGATTCCTTCCGGGTCAACTTCCTTACCTCCCCTTCCCGCACCGCTTCCGCTTTCTGTCCTTACGTCGCGTGGTGATGACACGAGTAAAAACGACCCTGGCCTGGCTGTCCATTTTCCGGGAGCGAAGCAACAACTTGGGCTTGAGTGAAGCGTTCATTCCGTCTTTAACGCTTTTATTTTTTTCTAACTCAGCGGTAGGATAATGTTAGCTGCTGGCGAAGGTCGTGAGCGACAGTGTCGCAAATCTACCTAAGCATATTTTTGAAAGCGGAGAGAGGAGGAGTGCACAGGCAGCAGTGACAGACCGCGGGAAAATGGTACTTCCTGTGCAATGAAGTCTTGGCGCGGCATCACAGCTGTAAACAACAGGAGGGCACAACAATACGCAAGTAAGTTAGTAAGACGACTAAATCACAGCCACCTTACTGTAATAGTCTACAGGTTACTTTTAAGTCATCACTTTTGCTGACCAACTTTTTTTTCCTCCGGTTTAGTTAAACAGAGAGTTCTTAGTGGCTTTATTTAGCTTGTTTCAAGTAATGTCCACAAATGTAAAGTAGATAAATAAATAAACGAGCAGTCCATCAGTTGCCTTTAATGGATAAAATGTGTCGTACAATGTCTTACACGATAATAACGTTGTGAACGGGGATGATTGTTTGCCATCCTTGTCTTTTGTGTTAGTTTAAGTCGGGTCGAAGGTAACAACTAGGCTAGGAACAAAAGAGTCAAAAATAAAGTATTCTATTTATTCAGCGTTTTTAACTCGGCCCAGTAGTTTGATTGTTTGTTTTAACCTGGAACGTTATGAGACTATCATTCTGCTTTGCTTTGTTCTTTGGTGCCTTTCAGTAGTGGGACAGAGTCACCATGTTAGCGCCATTGGTCTAAATTTGTCCAGCACATCAACAGTCTGTCAGCCTACATTCTCTTTGTAATTGTCTATACCATTATTGGTAAAATGTGTATGTCACAGTAGATCTCTGGTGAATGTCAAAATTCAACTATGTATCTGGTTTTATTTATCTAGTTGTCTATCAATCTTTAATTGTGGACTTGTTTTTTTGCCCAGCACTTGATGTGGATCTGCATAAATATTATTATTCATGTATAAAAAGTAGATATGTCAGAAATGCTTAAATACTTAAAAAAGTAAAGTGTTGTTGAAAATAATTATCTCACCAAAATAAACAGTAGTGCTATCCCACTAATGTATGCTTAACTGTTTGAGTAAAAGGGCCTGTTACTATTACTGAGCCTTTTTGCCCCAAGTAACAGTAATTTATGGAAACTTGTGGAGCAGACTATAAAGATTTTCTTTGATCACTTTTGCGTCTGTTTTCTGGTTTTGTTTGGACAATACCACCAACAATCATTTCCCTTTGGCTCTGACATCAGGTAATCCTTAAGAAACTGTGTCACAGGGATCTTTGACAGGATGGAGAATGTTGAGACCAGTCATGCATCTGATCGTAAGTATACAGCACTAATCAAGTGCTTGGAATTACCCAGCAAAATTGAATTAAATCATACCTTTGTAGATATTATGGTGATTGATTTTTTTCTTGATCATTAACAGACCTTAAAAGCTGAGTGTCCTATTTTACATAATCTTAAATTATTGTTTGGTCCACCATACGCTGTCAGTGCCCTGCATTAAAAAGATTAGTTGAAAGTCCAGGTTATAAACATGCATATTTGTAGTCATTCATTTCATGCTTTTATTCTACTTTGGAATGGCAGTTGGTTGAGTGCAGTCAATAGACTTACATTAGTTTATGTTAGCTAACTAATAACAGAACCGATAATTCAGAAGAAAACGACACTAAAACTAAAAATCAGTTTAAGGCGGTCACGTTTGTGATGCTCCTGGCTACAACAATGAGTTTATATCAAAGCCAAGGATATACAGTCATCTTTCACTTTCTGTCTCTTAAGTATTAAGTTGTTGTTTGGCTAGCTGTACTGAAATGGGAAAATTCTCCTTTTAGCTGTAATTTTAGCGTTTGTTAAACACTTTATAAATGAGGACTATTTGGAGGAGAGCCTATTTGAGTCACTAAACCACCAAGGAGTCCCACACGCCAGTTTTTTTTTTTCCTGCCAGGTCGGCTGTACAGAGCCACACAATCAGCTGGGAAAGCAGATGTGTTAAGTGCTGTTTTATGCAATAACATGTATTGTCTCCTTTCCAAAGCACATCCACACAGTTAACAATCCTAACATGCAGCGATGCCACCCTAATTTTACACACAGAAATCCTGCATGTAAAATTAGTGTAGCATCTCTGCTTCAGAGTCTCCCATTTTCTTTCATCATCTCTTAATTCTTTAGAAGACGAAAAACCATATCCATCGTTGAATTCCACCTTGTGGAAACATCCTGTATAAGTGGCTCTTTCTTTTGCACCAGTCTTTTTGCTTCTGATGTAGTTACTCTATATTAGCTGGGCTGTCTGTAATGCATCCAACTTTGCTTGTTTTTCATCGTGATAAAGCTGTTAAATTTGACTTGACATAGTCTTCCAACAGAGTTTGGAAAGTTGAATCACCTGACACTAACTGTAGCACATTTTCTAACCCCCTATCTTCTACCACCGATAGTGGCCTACAGTCCACCCTATTTGGTGGGGAATTTGTAAGTTTGTCCGATGTTGACTTACTAATTTTGGTTCTGAAGCTCCCACAGTTTCTGTGCTCACTGCAACATGTTTTGCATTTAGATGGTAGCATAAGGTTGAAGTGCTTTGGTGGAATGCAAACTCCTTTTTGCACAGCTTGCACAAAACCATGCTTTTATCAAGACTTCTGGTGGGTAGGCTTTTGAAATGAAAAAAAAAAAATTGCGTTATTTTTTTTCAAATTAAATAATTGCAATTATTGTGTTTTATTCCCACCCCTAATTTTTAGTTTTAGTTATTTCTTGTGTTATTAGTAAACTAACAAGCTCATGTGAGTGTGTTGACAACAACCAACCAACCCGGTGATGTCACATTCTTTTACTGGCACAGATGGTGCTAAACATGCTCTTAAAACTTTCACTTTTAGCACTTATTTCTTAAATCCAGCTTCACAGACAGAGCTACATCTAT
Source organism: Hemichromis elongatus (assembly GCA_015108515.1). Taxonomy (NCBI): domain Eukaryota; kingdom Metazoa; phylum Chordata; class Actinopteri; order Cichliformes; family Cichlidae; genus Hemichromis; species Hemichromis elongatus. The sequence goes on from VUQR01005017.1 coordinate 46,288, forward strand.
ACCAATTATTAAGAGCAGGGCTTCATGATGTAAATTAGCCTTTATACATAAAGTGTTTCATGTTCACATTAATATGTCTTCCATAACATGCTCGCAATACTGCAGCTTGCCTTTTAAGTGGAAGCACCGAATGTGAGAACATTACTCAGATTTTAGAATGCTTTAGATTTTAAAGTTTGTGGAAGTCTTAACTAGACGAGCTTCATCGTTACTTGCCAGACTGCTACAAGTTTACAGTCACACGGTTACCAGCGAGTCACACAAAGACCAGATGCTCTTGGTGGTTTGTAAATAAAAATGAAAATTCTTGTACTTCATTTGTCTCATTACTTGCACACGTAATTCAGTGCTTAGAAAGTAGAGATGCTACTTTCTCATGCCTCTTAATCTATCTCAGTTTGGAACTAGCTTATAACTTAAATCAAATCAATATGCTTATTATTGTCTATTTTCAATGTTTAATTTTTGTATGTACAGAAAAAACTTTCCTATATAACATAATTTGAATGTAATATTTTCAGACATGACCATAATCATGACTCAAGACCTATGTGTAGAAACTCTCTAACTACTGTATGTATACTGATATATATGTATAACATCCACAGTCTTGGTATCTGAAGTAAGTGAGGAGTCTGTGGATATATACGATGGTCTGGACACCGTTTTTAACAGAAGTGCAGGTAAAAGTCCATTTTGAAATGGTTTCACTTTGATCGGCTGCATATTCCCACTACACTTGCTGTTGTAGTCTGCTGCAGGTAAAAGAACTGAGCACTTTTTTCTTTTTTACAGAGGAACCATGTTTTGTTGGTTCTCAGTTAAAAGAGTCAATGGATCTGTATGAAGAAATAGTGACAGAGGAACAGCAGAACAGAGAGTCATCATATGCCGAGGTAAGCAATTGCTCATTTGGGAATTATTTATTTTTGAATTTGGGAAGACCTTTACTCCACTATAGGCGTGTCAAGAAGGTTGTTGCTCCCTTGTTGCAATTATTGGGATTTAAAACCTTACTTTGGACATTTCAAAAACTGTCCACCTGCAAAATGTAATTTTAACATCTTTACTGTTGCAGAATTTTTCCATGGATTTTCATTCAGAATGATGTAGTCCTACATCAAGATCTACATCTCTGATTTTTTTCTGTATAAATCAAGCAAATTCCAAAATATTCCAAAAAACATCAGTGAAGTGAACTGATGGACTGCTTAATGATTGAGTTGATTACTAGCAGATAAGCTGTGATGGTTCATATTTCAGCAAAGGCGACCCTTGCTCCATATTTGGGATCATAAATGCCATTTTTGTCTAAGCAGAATGTAACACTTGGATAACACAGGACGTCGAAAGTTTGCCAGAAATCATCATGCCAACTGTCTCATAGGCCTTTTGTTTTTGTGTCTCTGCAGCTAAAGTCTGGATTCAGAACAGCCCAAAACCATATTAAAGAGTTACACAGTAGACTGGAGCGGTTGGAGCTACAGGTGTGTCTATGTGTGGAGGCACAGGTGGTGGGGTTGGTTGGATGTTTGGTCAAGAGTTGGGGGGGTGGGGGGTTAAGCAGCGAGTAGGTTGTTTCATTATGATTCAGCTTAAATGACAATATCCTTTACTTGCCCAGCTTTAATTTATCATATGGAAAAATTCTTCTGAAGAACTGGATTGGCCTCAATCACATTTGAAGAAAACAGCCAGTTTGTGATCAACTTCACCCAAACCAATAAAATACATCTGTTCCTGTTGTGATAAGCAGCTAGTAGTGTTTATGTCTGTGTAGGTTTTCAGTCATTCAGATCATGGTAATCTAAGGAGCTTGGAAAGAAAGTGACTGAAATTCTTTACATTTTATCTGAGAAGCCTCTTCAGATGAAAGGTGAAATGTCTTCAGGAAACTTAGGACGAAGTTACCATAAACTCTACTATCTTCACTAAGACAGTTTTCTATTCGGAAAGCCTATGTGGAATGGGTCTACACTATTGAACTGCATGTTTTGGTTATATGAATTAATTTCACCACTAACATTTTGTGTGCCTCTTGTTTGAATATAGAATACAGGCTTGATAAAGGAGAACTACTCTCTCAAAAAAAACATCTCTGCGCTTTTACAAACGGCTAGAAAGGAGGTGATACGAAAAGATGCAGAGATTCAGAGGCTGAGTCAAAGGTAGGTTGGGTCTTTTTCATCCTTCTAGATTATACTGAATACTGGTTATTGTTTTGTATGATGGCAATATCATAAGACATGTTTCAAGGTGTGACATCAATTATTTGCTAAATTGAAACAGCAATGTTTTGCCTGTTTGGTTTTGCAGGTCTGACAGAGGACACCATTATTATCCATCTGTCATTAAAAATGTGTGGGATCCAAATTTTTCCAGTCACAGCTCCACCAGTAGGCTGGTTTCTTCACAATCCTGTCCGACTTCTTCTCCACCACAACGACCATCCAGTAATTTTCCACCTCTACCTAAATCACTTCCCAACAACGACCAGCCTCCAAGGGATGCATGTCAGTCCATGAGGAAAGACAGTCATAGTTTGCCCAGAGCATCAAAATCATCTTGTCATAGCCATTCAAAACGAGACAGTGAAGTAACTGACAAACAGACGGAGTCAGATAAACACAAATCCAGTCATAGAGAGCACAGACATCTCAGTGAGAAATCTGAATCAATACATAGGAGACATAGCAGTGTTTCAGATGCCAACAATGGCAGTCATCATGATGAGAAAAACAGATTTCACAGAGCAGACAAAGACACGGTACAAAAGAGTGATTCAAAGTCATGTAAAAGAAAAAGCTACTCACATGATGGGCACCACAGATCAGATGAGTTTAAATCCTCACCCACAATTTTGGAAACTACAGCTTCTTCTGATGAAAAAAAAGATGGCAGGAGACAAGATAAAGCTAAAACGGCTCCATCAGGCCCTAAACACAGTACGTCTCTCAGCTCAAAAGAGAGCTACAGCCAAAAAATCAAGATTACTAGCAGCTCTTCCAGAAGTTACAACTCAAAGGACTGGAAAAGGTCTTGTGTAGATCAACATGGCATACGCTACAGAGATTCCTCCAAAGAGAGGGAAGGGGCTAGACAAAGAGATCATCAGTGGAAAGGGGAAAGGCTATTTAAAGATGACGTAAGAAAAAATCATATCGTTAACAGTCAGTCCCAAACAAGCAGAAAATGTGAGAAGCTGAGAACCAAAGAATCAAGTAAAGGTGACAAGGACAGATGCGAAAAGACTCACAAGGTCTTTAAAACATCACCTGAAGAAGCTAATACAAGCAAGAAAAACTCTGAGGAAAGTAGTCCAAACAGGAAACTGTGCTTTATGGAAACGTTGAATTTAACCCTTTCACCAATTAAGAAGCCAGTGTTATCTTTTGTTGGGAGCCTGAAAGATCCTATACCAGTGGACAAGAATGCTGAAAATGGATCAGACGAAGAGAATTTGGTCCCTAACATGGAAGACATGTGTGTCATCGATGACATAGAAAACATTGAATTCGAAGGAGAGTTGAGAGATATTACAGAGCGGTCTTTGAATAACCACAAAGTTTTGAGTTCTGAAAGGACACTTGAGGCAGCAGAGGTGGAAGGTATTCAGGAAAAAGACACGGTCTGTAAACAAACTGCTGTAGCTGACATTTTAGTCCAAACTACCTCAACTCACAGCCATCCCTTGGATATTACAGTGAAGCAGGTAAATGCACATCTTGCAGCAAAATCACCAGAGACTGGTTATGCAAAAGCAACAAATGTGCCAAAAATTAATGAAGAAAATATTAAGCTAGTCTCAGACAGCAAGGGAGCTGAATGTGGAATGGCGTGGGCCACAGACGCCATAAATGCAGTTGAGAAGTCAGAAAGGGTTTCTAAACGGATTGCAAGTTATGACCTACAAAAAGCTTATTGCGAAAATGATGTTGATTCATGTGCTGAGATTACCAAGTCCACTGCGGTTAATTCAAGTGTAAAGCATCTTGAAACTGCAGTACAGCAGAACATCTGTTTGGATTCACGTGCAGAAGATGGAGATTCATCACTCCCAAAGAAAACGGATATTTGTGAAGCTGTGACTGACAAAGGCAATCCTGTGTGTCAGACTCCCCCAGCTAGCAACTCTCAAGTATGTCAGCAAGGTTCTCCTGCTTCGTCTAGTTCAATTCATCTGAAAGATAATTGTGAAAAGCCAGCCATTCGTAAAGATACAGATACGGTGTCCAGTACAATCAACCTGGAATCCCTTCCACAAGAAGGCTTGAGTTTGAAAGAGGCTATTTACGTTTTAACACAGACAAATGAAGACACCAGAGACAGTAGCACTAACGCAATTGAGCCGAGCTCTTCGACTAGCTGTATTGGAGTGTCCAAAGTTAGCAGCACAACAGAGGAAAAGACCCTACTAAAGAGTTACAGTGAAATGAGCGCCACACCCAGCAAGAGCTTCAGCCCTAGAAATGGACAGGAAAATCATATGAAGCCTTCGAGCTCTGTGCTATTACTACATGATGAGGACTCTATGATGCACACACTCAGCAATCTGAAGAGAATCCCAGATGCCATTAGTCCTTTGAGGAGTCCAGTACGGGTAATCAAGAGATGTCTTCTCCATGTGCATAGCAAGCCTGGTCATGTAAAGAGCCTTCAAAAAGGTAATTATCCTCATTTTAAGGTCTGAAATCAATATTTTTAAACTGGCATGTTTTCCATTAAATGCTGTCCAGCTTGTCAAGTATACTGCTTACGAGTTTTACAATAAGCCTTCTCTTGTCTAATTGGGAATTTGTTCTATCTTTGTGGCTTTCTTTTCTCGTGTCACTGTGTCATGGTCTTTTCTTTCCCTGTCCTCTGTCACAGCCGCATAAGCCCCATGTATTCTTTAGAAATTAAGCACCTCATTTCACCTTTATAAAATGCATCTTTTCACTTTACCTTAATTATCATTACCTGTTATGTTACAATAGTGCTTTTGACACCCATTATTTCCTGTTTTTTAGTCATACCTTACAACCGCAGTGGATCTTTATTACTGTTCTCAGTTTAAAATGAGCTTTGAAATTTTCTAGAAAAAATACAAAAATGTACCGTCTTATACATTTTTGAGACTCCTATCTCTGACTATTATCTATTTCTTTCCTATGCAGATTTTTCCACTACAGCTGTTGATGCCAACTTGGAGAAGTTAGATGTAAATAAAGAGAACAAATACCCAGGTTCTCCTGCAAAACGAGATGCACTAAACTTGGTGGATAAAGTGTCTGACTTGAATTCAAGTCGTTCAGACACAGATTTGGAGGAAGGAGAAATTTTAAGTGAAAGTGATGAGACGGCTGCAAGTTCACCTACTACTGCAACAAAGAGGGCAAAACTAGCACAGCCAGTCAGAAACAAATCAAGCCCTAAGTCTGTCTTAAAGAAGAAACTCGCAGAAAGACGGGTTGCTTCTGAAGAAAGTCGTGAAGTAGCAGGTGTAACAACACAAAGTCCAAAAAGTCGTTTTAAAACGGTTTGTCCTGCGGCAAGTAAAGCTTCTTTTTGTACCATTGAAGAAATAATGGAGACATTTAAGTTAGTTCGTGCTGAGATCCGAAAAAAGTACATGAAGCTTCATAAAACTTTTCCCAAAAAGAGTTTCCATGGAATGATGGATAATTTCCAAAAGTCTTTTTTAGAGTTTGTGGAGGGTGCTCATTTTGATAAAATATGTGATCAGCCAGGGGAGCTCAAGTCCAGGCTGAAGAAACTAATTGAATCTGTGTTTGGCAAAGTGTCAAATAATGGCATTGTGAAACGAATCTTTGAACAACAAGCAGTAGATCTAAAGCAAAAGCTGTGGGACTTTGTGAATGTCCAAGTTGACTACTTGTTTGTGGACATTCACACAACCCTGAAGAGCTTTTGTAAAGCCTCAAGAACTGTGCCAGAGGACATGAGATCCAGTGATGGTGGAAAAGTGTCTCAACAGCCTCCTGGAAGAAAGCCATCATGTGAGTTGAACCAAGCTCAGCCATCTTCCACCAGCCCGAATCAGGCCAAATCATGTGCTGTGGTGCCTTACAAAAAAGGCCTTGGAAGCAGAGGCAAGGACATCAGAATCACACACGGGACTGAGTCGCATCCACTAAACTCCCCAAATGCAGAACCTGTTGCAGAGTTCATTCTTTCTAAAAATCCACCTGCAACTCCTGAAAAAAATCATATACCTTCTTTGGTGTTAACTCAGAATGGCTCTTTGCTTGACAGAACTGACTTTGAGCTACTCACTGAACAGCAAGCTTCTAGTTTAACATTCAATCTGGTAAGAGACTCTCAAATGGGTGAAATTTTCAAGTGTCTTCTGCAAGGTTCTGACTTGTTAGAAAGCAGTGGTATTGCTGGAGAAAACACTGCCTGGTCCCTCAGTACTCCAAGGAAGGATGGAGAAAGAAACATAAGCATCATCACACCATCAAAATTTGATTATCCATCTAAGCTGCTTTCCCCAGCCAAATTTGATACCCCTTCTAAACTTTTTGCCACCTGGTCTAGTATTTCACCTCGCAAAATGTCCTCCCCTTGCTCAAAAGATCAAACCACACTGAACCCAGCTTTACTTGATGAAAATTGCCTGTTAGAAGTTCCATCACAAAATAAAGCGCTGTTGCAGGCGGGCTTGGCCTCACACAAGTCATATTCACTGCTAGCTGAAGATTTGGCCGTGTCCCTCACCATTCCATCACCTCTGAAATCTGACAGCCACCTCAGCTTCCTACAGCCATCCACCCATAGTATGCATGTCATGTCCACTCCAGAGAATGTCATCAGCGCCCACATATGCGAGGACGCCCTGCTGGACGGGGAGGATGCCACAGAGCACGACATACACCTTGCACTTGACACTGATAATTCCAGCTGTGGCTCTAGCAGCAGTTTAGCCTCAGAAACACCTGCCATGTCTTTTGTGTTTAAACCCGACGTGACGATGCAGGCACTGGTGATGGAAAAGTCCAACGATCATTTCATCGTGAAGATTCGGCAGGCGAATCCCGGAGCAGATAGCACTCTAACTGCTGATGAGAGCTTAAGTGAAACACTAACAGAGGAGCAACACATAGAAGATAACATTGCAGCTCAGGATAGTGAAACTGCTGTTACAGAAAAGTTGCAGAAAGCTGTATCTTCACCGAGTAGTTTCCCTAATGTTGCTGAAAGCTCTGTTATGTGTCCAGCTGGTACTGAATCCAGTGTCTGTCTCACTGCGGTTAAGGACTTAACACTATTAAACAATCAGCCAGATGATATGCTAACTCAACATAGTACCTTTAAAGAGACACTGAAAAATCTGTCTGATGGTTCTCCTTCCAATAAGAGTTTGAATAACATTTCTGAGAACACAGTCATTGTTAATGAGAGTGGTAGAAAGACACACTTCAGGGAAGAAAACTTAACTCAAAGCCCTTCAAAAATGGTCTTAGACAAGTCACAGAATAAAATTATTCCCTCTAAATGTGCTGTGCAAGATAACTGTCAAACTACTGAAAGCTCTTACACAAATCAGAGGAGCCAAGAATTGTCTTCACACGTGTCAAATTTGGAGAACAATGATGTGGATGTATCTGAGACAGAGAGGAGCCTTGTCATAGCAGAAGACATGAGCAGTTCACCAGATAAAGGGCAGAGAGATTCGGACAAAGGCAGAAAACGAAAGAAGTACCAAGATAAATCAAAAGCGAAGCGGTTCAGGAAAGAAAAGAGTACAGAAGAAGTAGTGTTTCCTTCCAAGGAAGTAGACGAAGATTCCAAATCCTCTACGACCTGTCTGTCTCCCGGCAGTCTGTCTGCCAAGAATGTCATCAGGAAGAAGGGCGAGGTGGTGATGGCCTGGACTAGGTCAGTAGTGGATTGCATCATGTTCTGTGTCCAAAGAGTATCTGAATAGAGGAATGAATACTAATTACTAGTTACTCAGTATTGGTTTGAGTTGGCTGTGATCTTGTTCAGGCCAGCATTAAATGTCAAATAGAAATTGACCTGTTGCCTACTCGCAGATTAACAAGTCAACAGTGCTACCTGTACACACTGCCTATCTTTAATCCAAGGCCATATGGGTCTAACTTAATTCCGATATTTGCTCAAACTCTATCTTGAACATGAAATGTCAACAAAGTTACCATAAATTAATATGGCTCGCTGGTTGTTAAGCTGTGACAGCCAAAGAAAAAGCCTCCCTGAAAAGATGTCAGCTGGTTTGAAGTCAACTCCATGTAAATGTCAACATTATATAACTTAGCACCCTATAACGGACCAACTGACTTGTCAATGCTGAGGTTACAGCCCTAGTATATGTTTTGTTCAAGTGGCTGCCAGTTTGTTTTTTAGTTTACAGCAGTAAAAGCTATAGAAAGCCCTTTGAGTGCTAAGATTCAAAAGGCTCTGTGACTTTTGATTTTTTTTCTGTGTGTTGTCAAAGTTTTTCCTCGAGCTTTATTAAATATGTTTATCTTTGGGGGGAGTTGAAACAAATTTTACACTGTCTAGAAACTAACATCACTTTATATAATAATACAAGTAATTATAATACACACAAGGCCCCTTGAGGTCCTGGACATTAATAAATATTACATTTTTTGATTGTTTAACCACTGTGGTTGATTTCAAAAGGAAATGTATGTCTACATACCTTTTTCTTGGTCTTGTCAGGTCCTGGTTGGTACAAAGTGTTTAGATTTACCAGTTGCCAAAATTCAGCCTTTTTTATCAAAGAAGAGCTTTAGATGTGGCAGTTTGTGCTCATCCAATGAGAACAGTCTCATTGAATTTATTAGTGTTACATTTTTTTTATGCTGCAGCTGAGTATTATTTGTATTGTTACTGTGTAAGAAGTTTATTTATTAAATAGACTACTCAGTATCTTTCATATCCGTCACCAGAGATGAAGATCGAGCTATTCTCATGGACATGAAGACAAAAGGCGCTTCACGCGAGACCTTCTCAGCTTTGTCAGAGAAACTTAACAAGCCATCAGGCCAGGTAGATCAATCTTGTTTCTTTCTTTTTCTTTTTTTTATGTAATGCATCCAGTAACTATTAACTGTTTGTTTTCCCCAGATTGCTCACAGATTTTATCAGCTCATGAAGCTTTTTAAGAAGATGGACACCTGATGCCTTTGAATATTTGCATACACGGTTCTTATATTGGAGCATACATGTGCCAATAATTAAGGTGATATGGTGCAGGAACATATTCTGATGACTTCATTGCCACACAGAGTGCTGTATCTGTCAAGATCTGGAGCAGTGTCGAGTCAAGTTTGGTCAACCTTGAAACATGGACGTTTTTTGTTTTGTTTGGGTTTTTTGAGTCAAAGGTTGGGAATTTGGTCTCAAAGGGTATCCAGAACTGTACCTGCTCATGCTGTTGAGAAAGGTTTCAAAAAATGCATTTGAAGTTTTTAGCAAGCTGCACAGGATTTCCTACTATAGATGGATCATCACAGAAAGACATGGGCCACAGCATTCCACCTTTTTACCTTCCTATCTCAGCTTTTGCAGATATTGAAGATCTCAAAAAAAGTTAACAATTCATGATGCTAGTTCATGCCTGTCCATAAACCTGGGTTAAACTACCCTCATAATGGGAAGATTTCAGGCTCAAAAAGAAGTATGCTCACTATATTTTACATATTGAGTCAGATTCTTAGTTTAGAGGTTAACCCGTGACCTGTCATTAAACCGTGATCTACAGGGCTCATAGTTTTAGCCTTTTTACTTGGAGTCAGTGTTAAATTTTGTGTTAAAAGTTGGATCTTGTTTTAATAGATGTTTGTGTGTGGGAAGGGAGGGCTTCGTATATTTTGAAGGTTAAGTGTTTACATGTTCACTCTGAGTAAAGAACAATACGTTAATACATTAATTTCTTAATTTGTGTGCGTGTATGTGTGAGTGAGAATGAATGAACCCTTGTTTCTGTGAGCTGCAGTGACAAGTTTCCTTGTTGCTTACGAAAATTATGTAACAACATATTGTAAATAATTCTTTACTGAAATAAAGTTTTATTTATTTAATGGTCTGTTGTCATACTTTTTTAATCTAACTGGGCAATGAAATATATACTGGAGCTGGATTCATCCAGTCAAATACATTCATTTAAGGGCTTTCCCCCCTATCACAATGGTTTAACTGTGGGTTCAACATCTTGGTCAAGGAAATTTTGCAGGCTGAAATTAGGTTTGCACAACTGATCTACATTAAAAGTCACAAACCACAGAAAACCACTTTTAACTTTAACTTATTTTTTTGAAAGCATATAAATGAACAAGATGTATTTTAAGTGCAGGGGTTAAAATGGCTCAAAACTATGCTTTAATAATCCGTCTATTTGTTTTCTTGAATGATTAATATGTTTTGCAGTGATGTCACAAAAGGTTTATCCAAATGATCCTCAGTTCTGCTTCAAGATGATACTTTAGAGAAAACAATGTCACCACCAGTCTCGCCATCACACTGCACATTTTTGTCAAGTGTTTTCTAATAGGGAAAATAGTGATACATGTATTTCAACACATTATGTGTGGACAATCCATAAAGAAATAACCTTCATATTTTTTGTAAAACTCTCATTAGAAATCACTGTACAGCATCTTGCTTACTGAGTCATTTACTTTGCTTCATTGTTACACCAGCATTTATGGTTCACCAAGCCTGGATCTCTTTCAGACCTTACCATGGTGTTATTGATCACAAAAGCTCCACTTCCACCACATTGGTCTAAGACAGACCAATCATTTCAAGGGCACTGCCCCCCTTTTTAATAGAGTGTTCACATATTTAGCTCATTTGATTGCATGTGCTTTCAGCAGAAAGAAAGTGGAAAAAAATATCTAGGTTCTTATATGCAGTTTAGATTTAGTTTAGATTTCATCATCAACTATATATGGGGGAAACCGAATGCAGATGGTGGTGCATGCTCAATCAACCAGGTTGATTGTTAGGAAATCTCAAAAAGTTGATTCTGTTCATGTGGAAGTAGCGATTTGTCACTCATCTAAGTGACTTCTTGTGTCAGGAGAATAACAGAACTTTAATGGCTAACTGTTCTCAACTGATCACGAGACTGTCTCATCTGTTAGCAGCTGGTTTATTTCTACTGCCAGACCAACTTTTTTGCATTTCCTCCCTCAATAAAAATGGTGTTTCTAAAAGAAATTGACCAGCTAAACTAAAGACAGTAGTTTTGTTCTACTGCGTAGAATTTCTGAGAAAAACGGAAAGAAAAGTTTTAAAACGTAATCATAAAATATACAATAATTCACAGATTTTGACACACTGAACTCAACAATATTTAATTACAATTTCTGTATCATGTAGGACTCGAATAAAACTACACATTGAACATTTTAATGTCACTGGTTGCACAGGCCTTTGGGATGATTTTAAACTCTCAGTACTGATGAGCTCCACTTTAGTAATGTATGGGTAAATTACTCGTAAGAGAAAAGTACTTGTTACATTATGTTGCTCCACAAATGACATTATTTTCGCCCTACCTGATTACCTATTTTTTTGTATGTTTTTCACACATAAATGTTTCAGATCATCAAACAAATTCAAATGTTAGACAAAGATAACACAACAAAAAAAATATTATGAGGGAGGGATCAAAACCCACAGAGCCCTGTGTGAAAACGTGATCTGTGCTAGCTCCTTAGCTAGTACACTATTAGTTTAAAACAGGAAAGTTACAAACAGCAGTTCACAACAAGGCTGAAAGAACTCTGTTATCGAAAACATGCATACTGTCAAATTTCATTTTACGGGATCAAAACTGAAACAATCAAGTATCTAGAGTTCAAGATTCAGAAAAAGGCTGCATGAAGATTATAAGTAATATATCTGAAAACATTGTCCAGAGTTGTGTATTGGCATCAGAGTTGGTACTATTTCCAATTTAGTGTCCTGATAAAAGTGGCTGGATGAACCTAACCTCAGGGCATTATAAGGTCATGGTACTGATGGATCAATACCTTCAAACTGGAGCCCTACTTTCCAGCTTTAAAATAGTGTCAGTCAGACTGCACAGTAGGGCTTTGTGAGTCTCCAAGGGATTAAAGTATCACACTTGAATCTACAATTTGATTATCGGCCTTATACCAAGATACATGGGACAAGGACTCTAGAAAATATGTAAGTAAAGCACATTTTGCTGCATCATTTAAATTTGTAGAAAGACATGCAAACTACAAAGTTTTCTTTTGTTCACAGCTAATAATAATATGACAGAAGATGGGGGACTGGAATTTATTAGGAAGTATTTTAGAAGAGGTTCACATTCATTCCACAATAGTTGGGAAGATATGGCTTACGATCCTCTTCATTTTCCGGATGCTTGTGCTCGGCGTTGCAGCTGAGGATGTCTGGGATGATGAACAGAGTGAGTTTGTTTGTAACACTGAGCAGCCTGGCTGCAAGACTGTCTGTTACGACCAAGCTTTTCCCATCTCTCTCATCCGCTACTGGGTCCTGCAAATTATCTTTGTATCTTCACCCTCTCTGGTCTACATGGGTCATGCCTTGTATCGTTTGAGGACCCTTGAGAAGGAGAGACATAGGAAGAAAGCGTATCTGAAAGCTGAGCTGGAAGGTACAGATCCCGTTCTGGAGGACCATAAAAGAATCGAGAGAGAGCTCAAGAAATTAGATGAACACAAGAAAGTAAGAAAAGCTCCTCTCAGGGGCTCTTTGCTGCGTACATATGTTTTCCATATTTTGACCAGATCTGTGGTGGAGGTGGGTTTCATTATAGGACAGTGTGCTCTGTATGGGATTAGACTGTCTGCACTCTACAAATGTGAAAGGTTGCCTTGCCCTAACAGCGTTGATTGTTTTGTGTCACGACCGACAGAGAAGAACGTTTTCATGGTTTTCATGCTGGTCATTGCCGGAGTTTCTTTAGTCCTCAATCTCTTAGAGATTTCCCATTTGGGAGTGAAGAAAATTAAACAAATCTTGTATGGATATAAATATGGGGATGATGAGAGTCTGTGCAGGTCAAAGAAGAACTCCATGGTACAGCAGGTCTGTGTGCTCTCAAATTCCTCACCACAGAGATTAATCCAGCTCACACAGATGACCTGCTCTGCTGTGCCTGAAGCTCATGGGGAGAGCCAGCCTTTGAATTTGGCCTTAGGGGCCCCTCAGAATCATGAGGGTCACAACATGTCCTACCACCCAAGCCAAACTGAAATCCAAGGTCTGCACCAGTTGGGTGCCATGGAACGACATTACACTCTGGAAAATCGCAAACCGTCATGCAGCAGTGATGATTCAAATGGACCCCATGGCTCTGGTAAACCACAATATGCAGGACCTCGGCCTACACTGATGGCCAGCCACATGGAAATCCCATCAGCTTTGAGAAACCCACAGAGGAAGCAGAGCAGAGTGAGTGTATGTAAGGAGCTCAGTGACATGAGTGACTCTCCAGAGAGTGAACACTATCCCACAGCCAGAAAATGCAGTTTTATGTCCAGAGGACTGTCGGAGGGCAAGCTGGCCAGTCCATCTGACAGTGGAGACTGTCAGAGTGGAACAGACAATGCATCCCAGCATCTTAGCGAGGGGGAGAGTCCAGTGGTATCTCCACCACCTCCAGCTGGAGGAAGGAGGATGTCCATGGTAAGTTAATTCTTCTTGGCTATTAATAAAGGCTTATTGTCTCACATGTGGGATTTCATGTGTAGTTGTTTGTTGAAAGATTTGGTAATGTGGTTAGAAGTGTAAGCTGTTTGTTGTCTGATCAAGCTACGGCAAATTCCCTTCAACTCAACTTTTTTTTTTTTGTCATTTTAGGTGTAATTAGTCAGAATGATGTAAGTAAGTAAGATGAATTGGAGTTATGAGCAAAGAAAAAATTAACTGTAGATTGTAACAAGAAGGACCCGAAGAACACGGAATTGCAAGTCTTTTCTATTGCTGTTATTAGAGCAGCTTTCCAGGCAACTTACGGAAATAGAGAAGGCATGATCAGGTGAAAGCTGTGTTGGTCAGCCTCCCCTAACACCACACCCTGAACGCAATGCGGGGGGTGGACCCTCTCTTGCAGCCAAGCCACAAACCCCCACCTTGCTGATTACTATTACATTTACTTACATTCAACTTTTACTAACATGCTTGGAAGGGATCATTACTTGAGGTCAGAAAACAAAACATAAATGTATCATGTCTATGACATGAATAATAACTATACATTGTGTCTATTTTTTTTCCTTTTCAGAGCATGATTCTGGAGCTGTCTTCAATCATGAAAAAGTAAACTATAAAGTACAGTTCTGGGACCAAACAAGTGCCAATGGGAGTTCTAAATTTCCAACGAAGCCTGATTTCAAACCGAATCTCATCCTGTTTCTCTGCAGCAACATTATATGTTCACAGTGTGCTTATACAGTATATTTTCTGCATGAATAATTTAGTTAGTTTCCACATCCATGAGACACTTAATTTGTTTTAAGTATTGTGTGATTGCCATTGCCATTCCTATCAGCTGTTTGATTATAAGCTTACACCACATGAAATAAATATTAAACACGCCACCAGTTTTCTAAGTAAATCTTTTTATAAAGGTTTGTTGACATGGGGGCATAGTCTGGAAGAGGAAAGAACAAATTTTTACAGGAAACTTACCACTACCAAGTGCTCCCATCAAGATTTCAGACAGAAAGCAGCTATAGCTCATGCTGGGCCATAGGATGCAGATTTATCTTTTTATTTTTTTTAATTGGTGCTCAAATCTGCTGGTGTTAAAGTAGCATCAGAAAAGTTTAGTGGTAGATGTATGCATAATATCAGCTAAAGTAATTGAAATGTGTTTTTTAAGTGAAAAGGCTCAAACAGAAAGATTGTTGAGTGGAATAATTAAAAGTAAGGAGACATTACCCTCAAATATTGACCAAAAAAAGAGAAGAACATCAACAATGCACAACACATGATATGCATGTTTCTTTATTTCTTAAAGAGAAATGGTGTCTAGACAAAAAAAAAAAAATCATTTATATAACACTAGCAATAGAAATGAATGAAAATGGGTTTCTCACGATACCGTATTTACAATGGTTATTAAGTCATTTAATTAATTAGGGTCATGTAGCATTTAAAATTAGGTAAGAACTCTTAGTAGAGAATAAGCAAATGACAGTCATTTCAAATTGACAATATTAACACAAAACAGTCATTTAGAAAAATGAGAGAAAAACAACACCTACAAGCTTAAGAGCTATTACATTAAAAATGATGCACCTACTAATACAATAATCCATATAATCTGTGTAAAAAGCATGTAGAAAAAACACCTGATGCAGTTTGCTGATACAGTCATTGACCAGTTATGAGAGGTATGAAGGATTTCACAGGTAGATAAGTGTGAGAAAGTCCGCACTGGTGACTAAGGGATGGGGGCTCAGGCCCTTGCATACACTCACTTCACTTAAATGTGAACTATGGCCTCTGCAAGTTCTAAGGCAAATATTGGAGGTGCACTTGTATCCATGTAATGCTGACCCATCCCAATAGTTGGATTAAAGACAAGGTGAGGAAACTCATTCTGTCTCTTCCACAACACCAAGAACCAGTTCAACTGAACCGAGCGAGTTTTACATGGCAAAAATTGATCAAATGTGACATGACACCTATTTGTAAACATATTCTATATTTAAATTCTACTCAGTGATCTCAACCTGTGCACTCGACCAGGAAACCAGAATTTTTTTCTTTCTTTGTTTTTTTTCCAAGAAAGTTGAACAATCTGTGAGAAAGGCATGTTTTTGTTCATATTCTTCAATAGAACAACCTTTGGAGTTAAAAAGCCAGTGTTTGTTTCAGA
>VUQR01005017.1:62172-72664 GCA_015108515.1 Hemichromis elongatus
GTTTTTGAAGTGAAAAAAAAAAAAAACAAAAAAACCCCCCCCCCCCCCCAAAACAAAGCAAAAAAAAAAAAAAAACAAAACAAAACAAAAACCAGAGCTACGACAAAAGCAAAGTTGTGCACATAATTTAAAAATGACGTAATGGCCATAAGCACATTGTTTGACTGTAAAAAATATACAGGAAAATTTTATTTAGCAAAATATCAGATTCATAATTCATTTTACTTGTGTTTAATCACTTTAAAGCTGCACTAATTCATATTTTTGTGAACACGCAGAGAATGATCGACTGTGCATCTGCCTTTGTTCTGCATAGTTTAATTCATTGTGTGCTATTAGCCACAAAGGGCTGAAATAGAACGTTAGCCACTAGCTGGACAATGGAGCATCAAAAAGAGTGGCTATATGTGTTTGTGTAAGTGTGTGATATTTTTATTTTGTGGAGGAGGAGAAGCAGAGTGGTGTGGGTTTCAATTAGCACTGAAGGTTAAATGATATAAAAACCACTTGAGCAAATTTTAGTTTGATGCACAAACAGAGCATGTAAAAATGAAAATATAGTCTGCTTCAGTACAGTATAGACAGCAGGTTTAAATGCTTGGCACCCTGAGATATTAAAGGGATGGCTCACCCGAATAACAATATAACATATCCCAATTTCTACTCATATTTGGCCATGCAGATAGCTTTGGTTTGAAATGTCAGTGTTTGAGAGTTCTGCCACCACATTATTATTGAAAGTTTGCTTCCGTTATAGTTGAGCGTAGGCAAAAATCTCAAGAAGCACATGTACTAAAACCTGGACAAAATTAAACCAAAACCATCTGTGTGGGTTAATACCACGAGAGGCAAGACAGCTTTTTTGTGGCATTTTAAACAGCAGTGTTAGCAGTAGCTATGGTATAAACGATGCTGCGTTAAGGTTAAATAAGGATGTCAACATTATCTCACCATTTTTGCTGAGGATGCCCATTGTTATAATTTGACCCACCAGGGGAAATGGACCATGCACAGGGAGTGTTGTGTCATCATTCATTTTCCCTCTATGGGAATGTCAAGTTAAATTAATAACACAGAGAAATTCTGTGATAATATTGGAATTATTTGTCTCTTATGAGACAGATGTTTGAATTCATTGCATCCAAACAGCAATATAAAGAGTCAAAATCAAAACAGAGTCTGGGCACCCCAACACAACACCAGGCTTCCTCAGCTTATAAACAAATCAGAAGAATTAGAAAAAGAGTTGCATAATGTTTATAGAAAATGTCAATATGTCGATTATTTCACTTTGATTTTCTTGTTTGAATGTAATAGAATGTTAACATGGGAAAATACTGCTTTGCTTTAGTAAATATGTGCACACAAAGAAAAGCACAAATTAGAAATAAACAGTTCAACACAAGAAACAAGATCAGTTGTAGAGGAGTCACTATTGCTCCACACTCATTCTGTGCCAATACGTGTACGTGTATGTGATCATATGTGAGCATGTGCATGTGTGGGCCTTTGTACAAAATAGGGACGATTTAACAATTTAAAAACAGTTTTTAAAATACAGTTACACTTTCTCTGTCTGGCTGTGAAACAGAAATTATCTTACAAACGAGATCATCATTCAAACTACATGTAGGATTTACATCAGTAAAGGTCATGGGGAGAACTCCAAAAAATGTCTTGCAAACTTTAAAGCCCCAATCCTGGAAACATTTGGCTATAAAATAATCACAAAATTATAGGTTAAAATAATGAAAAAAGGTGTGTGGCTAATTACTATGCTTGGTATATTAACATCCCCCAAATGTCACGCTATGTTATCCTATACTCACTTAGCTGAAAAAATTTCTGTTCACTAAAGTAAATTGAAGTGATTTCCTGGTTACAGAATAAAAAAACTTGATGTACAACCAAAACAGGGCGAAGACAGTATTCAAATTATCAGCAGGTAGCTAAAGTAGACGGTGTTTTAATATTGAAATAAAAACAAAATGTTATGTTTGCAACTACTGAAAACGAACTTTTGAATAGCTGCCACCCCAACATTTTTGCTTTTGAAAAATTACATACTTAGACACTGAGTAGTTGCTGAAATATTTGTTTATCAGTCTGTTTGTGTGTAATGGGACAGCCATGTAAAATGGAGGGTTAACATTACCTTGAAAAAAGTTAAATTTTATTTTGTGTTTTGGTGAGCTTTAATACCAAATTTTTCTTATATTTTCTGCATGTGTAACTAGATGACTATTTCCTGTCATCTGTAAAATAAAAAATAAGTTTATGAAAATTAATAAATCACTTTAGTTGTACAAATTTAAATTAAGTGTTTTGGTCATTTTTTTACTTTTTCTTGCTGTCAAATTATCCATCATTACAGTTTACTCTTCCCTTTTCTGTGTTTTTTCTTGTTACAGAATAATTCCAGAAAGTGAATTATTTTATGTTAATAACTGGAATATCAATCCAATCTCTTAACTATTTAGCCATTTCTTGGTTGTGGCAGGACTGGAGCCCATCTTAGCTGTCAGAGGGTGAGCGGTGATCTACACCCTGAAAAGGTCACCAGGCTTGAAGGGATCTCACAGTTCATGCCGACAGACAAGTTCAAATCCCCAGTTTAACTAAAAAATGTATAGAGGAATTAAGAAATCCTCAAGAAAACACACAGAGCAACCGGGATAACAATTGAAACGTATCGTTAGAAATGTGTTGAAGCCTTCCTGATTTTGTAGTATTTCACACACTTGTCACACTTAAATATTTCAGATCATCAAGCAAATTTTAATATTAGACAAAGATAACCTCAGTAAATAAAAAATGCAGTTTTTAAATGATGATTTTCTTAATGGAGGGAGAAAAGTTATCCAAACCTACCTGGTCCTATGTAAAAAAAATGTCTGTCTTGTTAAATCATGAATTAAAAGTGATTAACCATATTTTTTTTCAAATATGGTTAATCAGGCCTGAGTGAAACACAGTCAGGCCTGATTACTGACAGACCTGTCTGACAAAGGGAAGCTGGCTAAAAGATTTTAAATAGTATCACGTCATGCCACGATCTAAAGACAGCACTGAGAAACAATGTTACTGACATCCATCATTCTGTTAAAGGTTTTTAAAGTCTTAGTAACCCTTATAAGTGAACTACCAGGAAAGCCACTATACAGAAATGGAGCAAACATGGGACAGTGATGAACCTGCCCAGGAGTGACCGGCTTACCAAGATTACTCCAAGAGCACGACTCAACCAGTAGGTCACAGAAGACTCCAGAACAAAACTGAAGAACCACGGGCTTCACATGTTCACGATTCAATAAGAAGAAAGAGACTGGACAAAAATGTTTTCCACCACCCTTGTTACTTGTGTTATCTAATATTTAAATTTGTCTGATGATCTTAAATATTTAATTGTGACAAATATATAAAAAAGGAATTCAGGAAGGGGGGCACCACAGTATAACTTGATAAAATACATTTCATATAACTTTAACATCACTATAAAAAGCTATTGGTTCAAGTGATCATATAAAATACATATTTATTAAATTTTTGATAGCCTAATAAATAATTGAGGAAATGTTTATGGATGGCAAATTAACTGTAGATTCTTAAAACCTGGAAAATATTTGTAGTTAGTAAAATTATAAATCTTTTTGTTTAGCATCTTCTATTACACATAATTTTTTTAAAAAAAACAGAAACATCGTTTATTAATAAAAATGTAAAGTTTAAAATTAAAACAAGTTTTAAAATGACCTAAAAATCACTTTACTTCTTACATAACTATTGCATTTTCACACATGCATAGAAGAAATTGGGAAGTTAGGCACTGCAAAGCCAGTCAAATGGCTTGCAGCTAGCCTGGAAGCAGTAAAATAGGGCAATCTCTGAGATAACAGATATAACTTGAAAATTTTAGAACATCAGTGGCTAAATGCAAATAGATAAACTTGTGTGGCTCCATAATATTATTGATTGTACATTTGCGTGAAAGGTCACTGGTTTAGTTTAATTTCAGCTGGAGACATGTATACTCTTTGAGGTTGTGTCATGATTTTATGTCTCTGACATAAAACTTACATCAAACATGCGGCCCTACCTGCTTGACCACTTGTGACAAAAGAGCTGCTAAAAATTGCTTTTCAAGTATGCTAATAAATGAGTTTAACATTAAATTTAGCTTTTAAGGGAATTCATTTTCAATTTACTGTATTAGATACTCATCTTTTTTTAACATAAGCATAGCTTTTTTGTAGGAAACATTTATAAGAAATGATCAGCATTACAGTAAAAACATGAACTTCAGCCCTGTTAGGCTAACAAGGAGTGCCATTTAGATTGGAGCTTTAAAGTGCAACGAACAACGTTTCATGTTACAATTTAATTAAACTTTTGTACTAGAGTGTGGAGCTCTGCTACTACTGCCTCTAGAAAGGGTTGACATATTTCAGATTCTTTATATAAAGAAATGTGAAAATGCATTTTATAGCAGAATGTTCCAGAGAGAATGCACAAAGCAAAAAACAAAAGCTAAACCAACTAACTAGGTTCATAGCTATTAGGTAGCATGCATGCACGTTACAAAGTTGGGTGTTTAAAACAAATGCACAAGTAGGTTAAACACTTTACTATCTTATATGATTGCTACTCAATCATCTGAACAACACACACACTGCTTTCACGTCAAATTAAACTGAAAACTGAATTAGCTTATTCAATTTCTAAAGAAATAAAAATGTAAGGTGTGAACACTCGTACGTAAAATATTAGCTTCCTTCAGCATATTTTCATATTCTTCATAGATATATATTTTTTTGCTATCAATTCATATTTCCTCTTGAGGAGCCAATTTAAGTGCTACAGTCTCTGACTTTTAAGCAGTCTGAAATAAAAACCCTCAATTAAGGTGTTAGGGGGCCAGGAAAAAAGTGCGTGATCTCAGTCTTTCATTTGTGTTTGTATGCTTTTTTCTTTTTTTTGATTAGTCAATTTTATTGTAATCAACATAAATTTTGAAAAAAATCGGAGAGGCTTTTTGCTGTCTCCTATCATCAAATGACAACACTGTGTATAAACAAATAGGATATATTAAAGTTCTGGGAACAAACAAGTTTCCTTAAAAAAACGAAAAGAAAACACAAGGACTTTTTTTTCACATTTAAAGAGGTGTCGATGATTTAGAAGAGCCAGCCAGAGCCATGCTCTCAAAAACACATCTTCAATTATACATGCAAGGGGCTCAAAATGTGTGTGTTGATGTGTGTGCCTGTATGTACTGTGTATGTGTGTCTAAATGTGTATCTAGCTGATCTCCTGAGTATAAGAACGCTCACCGTGATGGGGAGCGTTCATTAGGCAGGACAGGAAACAGCAAAGCAAAGATTTTTCCCTTGTTATAACCCCGGTGAAAAAGAAACATCTAGGCGTCTAGCTGTACAAAATCACTGTTACAGTCATCATGCTATATACACTTCTGCCAAACAAGCACTTGAAAGTCACCAGTACAACATCCAAATACAATGGTATTGCTGATGAGTGGGAAATAAAAATAGCCATTTAACTGCCTGCAAAAGCCTTTTTTTCTCCTTTCAATTCCACGCGGAAGGCATAGGAGGAATGTTTTCGGTTACAATCTGTACAAATTTCTTCTGTACAGCAATACAAATGAGAGACGTTTGAAGACATTTTTGCATATGAACATTTTACAGTTTGCAACTTCCTCGTGTACAGAAGCTGTTTTCTCATTTTTCATGAATTAGGTTGAACATTCAGAGGATTTTTTTCTTCCTGAGTTTGAATTGCTGTGACGAAAAGTGTCACTCAGATATAGCGAAAGAAGAAACAGACAGAGAGAAAGATGCAGAGTGAGACAGAAAGAGGTAGAAGAGATTGATAGAGACAGAGTGGCAAGGAGAGAAGAGGAAAAGACAAAGGCAGGAACTGACATACTGCTGGTATGCAGAGAGACAAAGCGAGCTGCTGTTTAGGTCCAATGAGGTTTGACTTGAGTTGTGATGTGTGACACATGAAGAACAAAGTCTTCACTGTAGAGGTTGCTGCTGGGGCAAGTATAGCACCATTGTAAGGGTTTGGTGAGAATTTCCACTCTGTCACGTTAATAGGAGAATTCCTGGAGAACAGTATTGCTGTTGTTAAGACAACTTTAGTGTCGACTGTCAAAAAAAGATATAAATACAAACAAAGCTTGTTTTTCACTGAACACTGGCAGATGCTGACTGTCTCAACAACCCTGAGAGAGGGTTTGTCAGAAGAGCAAAATTAAATAACGACAAAGAAAAACAGAGAACAACCACTACTGAGTACAGTCCTTCCGTGGCTGCTCATCAGTTGTACATTTGTCAGTCATTTCTTGGCAAAAATCCACCGTTACCGTCTGATTGGATTTTTCCACCGGCGGCCCTGACTTTGTATACAAGCTGGTGGTGTCTTGGCCGTTTGTATCTTTGTCTGCCCCGTTTCTGACAGCCACGTCGGGGTCGCTCTCTGAGGGCCCGGGTGAACCGTGAAAGGTTGGTTCTGGTGTGGCTGAACCGGAGTGCGTGGTAAGGTCAATGCTGGTGGTGGTGTTGGTGCTGAGGGAGGCCTTGGGCTCATGGGCAGTGTTGTTGCTGGCAGCGGAGATGGCGGGGCGCAGCATGGGACAGTAGTGGTGTAACGACTGGACCTGCTCCGGGCTGAGCTGAACATCCCTGCACACCTCCTGTGACAGGCAGGAGAAGTTCTCCCACAACTCACCCATACATGCCTTTAGCTGGTTCCTCTCAGTCAGCAACTTCTCCTTCTCACACACCTACACACAAACACACATACATAGATTATGACTCATTTCAAGATGCGATCAATAAGTTTGTGTGCAAGAGTACAACACTACAGAAAAAGCTCTCCAATCATTGCCTGCTTAACTTTCCATTCATGCTGTTATTCCATTCATTCAGTAAAACATTCTTATACTTTTCACATACTACTTTTTTCTCTTTCATGCATTTTTGCCTATCGCTTCTCTTAGGATTTCTAGTATTAAGTAAAGCAAATTAATGAAAATGTCATAAAAAAAGGTAGGTTGTGAAACCAGCCCAAACCATTAACAGGTTGCTGGAAACCTGCTGAATTTTAGGTCTTGGCAGTCAGCTACACTTACAACTACAGTAATGAAAGACTGTGTTTTAAGTCAACCCCCACACACCATGGTTTCTGGGCTGCTCCAGTCAGCCTTGGGAATGTTAACACTGATTTCATGCAGATTAATGTATTAACACATAATGAGTGAAGAACAAATAGTGCAGCCCTCACTCTGAGGCAGGATGTTTCCAATTTTAGAGCTATTTCCAAAATGGAAGAAAGCAGTCCTACATATTTGTTAATATGCACACTGAAGGAATTATTATCCACGTGGTCCCCTCAAAGTTTTCTTTTTGTGTTTCTTTATTTTGATCCTTAAACATATCCAAGAGCCAAGATTCCTTACAGTGCTACTGGAGGCCAAGGAACTGACTTCCAGAGTAAGCATCTGGTTAGAGTTTTAGGTACAATAACCTCATTTAATGAGGTCCCGTGTCTGAATTTGGACACAGGAAATCAAAGGTCATCCACGTCTTTATGTCTTTAAGACATTCCTGTAGTTTAAGTTGGTGGTGGTGAACATTATCTGGTTTTGTTGATAGAGACTGTAAAGTTGCGTATAAAGTTGCGTAATCATCTGTATAGCAGAGAAAATGTATGCTATGCCTTTTAATGATAGTGTTTAAGGGAAACATTAATGGAACCCTGCGGAAGTCTTTAATTAATTTTATATGTGACAATAACTCTCAATTTCTATGAACACATATAAGTCTGTTAGATAGGTATGATTCAAAACACTGCAGTCCAGTACCTTTAATACCAGCGTGCTCTATTCACTCTAATAGAATATTATGATCTATGAATGCTGGACAAACACAGACATGAGTTCACTGTCAGGATATCTATTAACTGCTAAAACTATTCCTGTACTATGATGAGGTCTGAGACCTGACTGAAACTCTTCAAATAAACCTGCAGATGATTAGTTAGCTGTTTTAGAATTACTCATTGAAGATTTTTTGAGACAAAAGCAAAGGAAAAGAAAGGTGAGATTGAAAGTGAGATTGAAGCTAGCATACCTCTCAGACATCTGCTTAAAGGGTCTTAATATCCAACAATTAATACTTAAGGTGATACACAGTACTATAACAGAGCTTATCCATATTTCTTAATAGTAAATTATCTTTATTCTTAATCAAAAATATAATAAAACTATAATTTTGTTCAATTTGTTAAATGAGAAATGCAGTTTGAGTAATTAAAATGATTCTAATGTCCAGAATTTATATGCATAAAACTGATCCAGCTTTAACCTTGGCAGATAGGTGTTTGTGTGGGGCTACAGTGTGTCGCCAACCCAACATTACATTACAATATTTTGAACAAAAGAAATGGTATTACGTGTTGTAATGGATGAACACAGAACCACAATTCATCTGTGATTTTGCTGATAGCTAATTATACTTAATTGTATAATACTGATCTGGGGTAGCTGTAGCTCAGGACGTAGAATGGAAGGTTGGTGGTTCAATCCCTGGCTCCACACAGTCTGTGTGCCAAATGTCCTTGGGCAAGATACTAACCCCATGTTGCTCTCCAATGTATCCATAGGAGTAAGAATGTTTGTGAATGTTAGTAAGTAGTTCAAGGATAGAAGAAAGTGCTTGTGTGAATGTTGCATGTTGTATAAAGCACTTTCAGTGCCCTGGGAGAGAGAAAAAGTGTTATTTATGTTTAAACAATATGTCAAATAAGAAAATATAATCTAGGAAATGATTCTAATAACAGCCCTCTTACTAAGATTTTATATAGAATGGCTTGTTTGTGTAGAATCCGCCTTGTAAGCTGTGTGTCCATGTAGGATGGTAGTGAGCGACACCAAAGAGCCACTGATCTAAAAGAATGTTTGACTTAAACATGTGTTTTAATGAAAGAAATTGCAGAAAGTAAGAACAAGTGTATTTGGATGAAAAGAGAACATGTAACAAGAGATGTTGAAGTAACAATTAGCTTATGAAATCTAAGTAAGCTGCATAAAGTGAATGAAACATGAACTATATTCATACATATGTAATGGAATTACACTGGGTGACAGCTAAGGACGGTGTGTTAGAACGATTATTTCACTCACCAGCTTTCTGATCTCACACTCCAAGTTAAGGATGCAGTCGAGCTTCCTCTTGCGACAACGCTGTGCTGCGATGCGATTCTTACTCCGCCGCCTGACGTCATGAATAAACTCAAGTTGCTCTGAAGTCAGTTTGTGCATTTTCACCAGCATTTGGAAGTCATTCCTTGGAAGATTTGTGATTTGATCTACAGGAAAAGGAAGCTTCACCTGGCAAAATAAGCAAAACAAAAACACTGTGTAAAGGATAAGCATTTTTTCCAACTTTAAGACCAAAGACTTTCCTACCGTTGCATGGAGTTGATATGTACCACACTGATTATTTAACTTTAGTTCTACTCTCAGTTCTATTTTAAACTATTAAAAACTGACTAAATAAAATTATGACTTTAACTCATTTTAAATAAATAACTAAAATAACTACTTTCAATTGCTCCATTGCTACACACGTTTGATTATGGGACAGTTTTTACACTGGATGCCATTACTGATAAAACTCCAAAGGGGATTTGTCTCGCCAGCTGAAATCAAATCAGGACCCATTTGTTTGCCAAGCAAATGTGTTAATGACTACACAATTGAACAAATAACTAAGATAAAATAATAAAATGAATAGATATGCGCAATGTAAATTTGCAACACGTGAATTGTAAAAGAATATTATGCAGCCAACAAAAATCTCACCTAATCCCACTTAATGAGTTCCATCCACTAGAGAGACATTATATATAAACAACATAACAAATATTACAGAAACATGCATAGAATGGGAGGGAGAGCCTTCAGTTTTTAGGCCCCTCTTCTATGGAACCAGCTCCCAGTTTGGATTCAGGAGACAGACATTATCCTTACTTTTAAGATTAGGCCTAAAACTTTCCTTATAGTTAGGGCTGGATCAGGTGACCCTGAATCCTCCCTTAGTTCTGCTGCAATAGACGTAGGCTGCTGGGAGATTCCCATGATGCACTGAGTTTTTCTGTCACATTTCAGTCACCTTTCTCTCTCGCTATGTGTTAATAGACTTCTCTTTTATCCTGTCTTCCTTCTCTCACCCCAACCGGTCGCGGCAAATGGCCACCCCTCCCTGAACCTGGTTCTGCTAGAGGTTACTTCCTTTTAAAAGGGAGTTTTTCCTTCCCACTGTTGCCAAAGTGCATTCTCATAGGGGTCATATGATTGTTGGGTTTTTCTCTGTATGTACTATTGTACAATATAAAGCGCCTTAAGGTGACTGTTGTTGTGATCTGGCGCTATATAAATAAAATTGAATTGAAATTGAATTGAATT
>VUQR01005018.1:1353-17132 GCA_015108515.1 Hemichromis elongatus
AAAATTACCCCAAAAAAAAAAAAAAAAAAAAAAAAAACATCATTAAACCCCAGATTAAAACCAAACAAACAGCTCCGATTACTTTATCATCAACATTGTTGTGGTGGTTGTAGTTGTATGTGCTAAGCTCCACATGACTATTTCATCAGATAGCATGTATATTAGTAGCTCAAATGCAAATAGAAAAAAAGCACTTGAAGGTGTGTAGTTTTCAGAAAAGCTTGCCAGTAGGCACACTCGGGGTATAGATTAATTAAAAAACACCGACACACACACAAACTAAGCCTACATACATTGTTATGTTTAATTTTAGAAAGTATTTATGTGTTACAATTCATGGTACTGTTGATTACTGACATATCTCTGAATGTATATTCCTAATATGGAATAAAAATATATTAATCGTCATTCCTTAATGATTTTTTTGTGTTGTGTTTTGAGAGCATAGATTACTTTCAGATTGCTTTGTCTGTCAGTCCTTAATTTTGTATTTTTTTTTAACTCTGGTTCTACTAATTTTGTCCTCCCAAAGAGAGAAGCGGCAGCAGTTTCATACAAACACTGACATCCTTGAGTCAGACTCACATTTGCATTTTAGAATTGTCATATAACCTCAAAAGCTTGATTTCTTTCCTTTAACTGCTTTTTATTTTCAAAAGGAACATCTGTCATGAAGATTACTGCGTCCGATGCTGATGACCCAACATACGGCAGCAGTGCCAGAGTGGTGTACAGTGTACTGGATGGAGAAAAGTTTTTCACCGTTGATAAACACACAGGTAAGAGGACACATACAACATACAACATTCATCCTTCATTTTTTTCCCTTTTTCCCCTCTTTACTTTCTCTATTTTCTTTCATCAGTATCTTAGGAAATCTGAAGAGAACATAATGGCCAAATCATTTAAAATATGTGGTCACAACAAAGACACACACGCATATATATACATATAAAATATAGATTTAAGTATGGAGAGTCTTTCCCCTTCCTTCCTGGTGTAGAGCCTATAGAAACAATATGGCCTAACCCACAATCTTTCAGGACTGCAGGAAAAAGCCTGTTGGGAGGGATTTCCTCTCCCGGGAAAAGCACTAAGGTTTTAATGATTCCTTTTTTGGTCTCCACCAATTTGATGTGGTCAGCCCAGGCACCTGGATGATAAATGGCTCTGCCTTGGTGGGACTAGCTAGGAGACTAGGTGGTTTATTCCAGCTTCTGCCTCATGACCCCTATTCCAGCTACCTCTCTCCCTATCTTCTAGACAGACAGGCTAACCTAATAGGTGCGAGTCAAGAAGGTCAAAATAAAGAGGAGACAAAACAGCTGTGAAATCCACCTCATTAATATCACTCTCACTCACCTTGACAACAAACTCAATAACAAGTCACTGTTTTTTTTCGGTTGCTTTGGCAATGCTGAAATTGCCCGAAGATGTTTTTTCGTGTATCTGAGTACTGTCCTTTTAGTTGTTTTAAAATCTATAAACCATGTTATTTTAATTCCCCTTTACAAGCACAGTCGATCATTATATCATAAATAATACATATCTAAATGTTCAGACCTCTAAAGAATTCTATACCATTTTTACTATTAAATTATACCAGGAAATAAACAGTTACGTTGCAATGGCATGCTTAGCCCAAAAGTGCAATATAAATCCCAATGAGTTATGAAAATGATTCAATGATTTCAGATTTTCTGCTAACGACATTGTAACAATACTGAAAAAAAAGGCTTTCCTTAATTATACATATGATTCATAACTGTCAATTAAACACAACATGAAGTGAAGTATATGATGCCATTGGGCACTGAGTATGCCTTTGTGCTTCTAGATGTCATTCAAGCGTATATCTGTACTCTCTCAAAAGGGGGCTTCTTTATTTTCAAGGCTCAAAAGAAAATGGAAATAAAAGCAACACAGGTGCCGTCTATGAATGCAAATGCCAAAAGTGTAGACAAAGTGAATAAGTAGAGCGCAATGGCACCTGTGGTGAAAACGTAAAAACAGCACCGTGTGTGCGTCATTGGTTTTTAAAGCCACAAAGTGGCAGAAGAAATGGAGAGGTGACAGGTTTAAGTCATCTTTTTTTAGAATCCATGAAGTTATGTTGATTATATAATTTATTTATGTTTTTATTTTTTATGTTAATGCAGTGAATCACTGAAGCTCCGTTTCACAGTTGGTGTGCACGCTCCGGTCATCCATTTACAGTGTTTAATGTTAAGGAAGGGAGGGTGATACGCTTTGGAGCATGAAGCGCTTTTTGACTTCTTTGATAAATAAAGACCATGTAGATTCATCTGCATATATAGCTTCTATACCACGAAGCTGGAGCAGCACTGCTGTATACTCGTTAGAGATTGTGGCTTTACTTTCGACAGCCCTAATTTAGATGCATCCCCTCTGGCTTTGGTGGATAAAAGAGGAGCATGTCATCTGTCTCCCTCCTTAACTCTATTGCAGCATGTACTGTATGTTTGTTACTCATAGAACAGGGCCCAAGGCTAAATGTGACTGGAATCTCTGAGTTGTGCACCCAACACAATGCAAACCTTTGCAAGCACGCCAAGATCGAGAAAAATATATCAATAGATTCTGATGTGAAAAATCCCAAAGGGTAACGTGCAATTATATTACTGCTGCAGAGTAAAGCAGAGAGCTACTGATAGGGCTAATGCTGGGCCAACGAGGAGAGTGTCTCTTTTAAACCAATAAGGACCATGTGCTTCTTTTGTATGGATATGTGAGAGATATACAAGATGTACTATCCTATATGGGAGACTACTGTGGCTTAAGTCATGGTTAAATGAACTGCTACAAAACATGGTTTCCCAAAGACTGGAAACTGTCACGCTGTTTTTTCCCTCTTTGTCTGTGCTTCCTACCTCTCTAGTTACAATATTTCACTAGCTTTTAAGGAATCTAAATCCTAAACCTGAACGCAGACATAACCACCCCCCTCCCCAAATTGAAGTGCTGTTCAGGGAAGCTGTGTCATGCCTTCATTCTCCCTTTATATATTATTCATCCATATACCGCTAAGCCATAAAATGGTGTATGTGAAGTGTCACCAGTACAACACGATCTCTCACATCCATTCTGTTGGTAGAAGAGAAATGAAATGTGTTGCACTTTTGCCTCCTTAATGCAGTACTTATCAGAAGTTGATCTTCAGACTAAGAGGAACTACAATAGGTTTAATGCATAAGAGCTAAGCACTAATGCAACGCTTCCAATGGTGTCACTTGCTAACTACTCTTCCTCTCTCTGCCACTCTCCCTTAAACTCCCTTCTATCTCTCAATCATTAGGAATCATCATGACAGCAGTGGCAGATTTGGATCGTGAGACACAGGATCGTTACGAGTTGGTCGTCAAGGCAACAGACATGGGAGGACAAATGGGTGGTCTCTCTGGCTCCACCACAGTGACCATAGTGATCACAGACGTTAATGACAACCCACCACGCTTTCCACAGAGTGAGTGTATCCTGTGCATTGTCTCACTTTAGAAAAAAAAAGAAAAAAAAGATAATGAGACAGAGATCGAGAGAAGCTAATGACTGGCAATGTAGGTGAAGAAAATGAAAGCCAAGGCACAAATTACTACAACGTGCAAGTAAATCATATACAACCTGAAAGCCACTAAAAATATGCAGTAGAATAGACGGCCTGCATGCTCCCATACATTAAAATTAGCTTTATAGGTAGATAGTCTGCACATTGTAATGCTATGGACAGCGGCTTGTTTTTCAGCTGAATGGCTTTGATGCTCAATGTGCTCAACAAAATGAATTTAAAAAGTAATATTTAATGTGGCTAAAACGCCTTCTCTCTCTTAAACACAAAATACACTTAATTCAGTTGAATAATAATCTTCTTTAAAGCCAACCAAAATGTCCTTACAGCACACATTGTGCTTTAAAATAAATATGCGCAAATAATTGGTGTACTGTTATTTTAACCTCTTTAAAGTCACATATTATCCTGCTAAATGCTAAGTCCTAACTGAGGTACGATTGCACGTCTGAATAAAGTAGTGCATTCCCTTCTTGTCTTTTTTTAAGCTCTTTATTCCTTCTGCTTCTTTGGAGTTAAGCTAATACTGTAACCCATAGCAGTATTACTTTTGTAGAAGCTACAGGTACAGCATCTGACAGTCTGTTTGATTGTATTTGATATGTCTCCACACACCTTTTTCTTATTCCTGTATAAATGTTTTTTTCATCTTAGTAAATCATATTTACCCAGTCAGAGGGATAAACTCTGAAGGATTAAAGTTCCTCGACTCTACAATATAGTGAAGAAATAGAATCTGAATGCAGCTTCATAAATAAGATGCAAAGGAGGATGAGATATGATGTATATATGAGATATATGACGCATATATTTTGGCCTATAAGTTGTTCATTTATTTTTTTGGTTCATTTTATTCTTGAGGTTTTTTTTACGATAATCTCTAGTAGATCTGGTCCATTTTGGTCTATTCTTTAGAGTTACAGTTGACAATGTGAGTATGGCAACAAGTTTTTAATTGTTATTTAAAGATCGTTGAAATTGCAAATTATATGAAATTGGTCAAATGACATGATGTAACACCAGGGTGAATTCTAATAGGTAAAGGGGCTAGGGCTAGTGGAACTGTTAATATAGCGCGTACTTTTGTAGAAAATGCAGGAAATGTTAGAATAATAATGTAAATGTATCTGAATGCTCACTAATAACTGCACAAAGTCTACCGTTTTCAATCCTTTGCTTTGTAACTTTTCATTGGTACTCTAACTCCTGTTATCCATTTCTTCCTTTCTTTAATAGCCCTTTACTTTATCTTTATTGATATTTCATCTACTTCCTCTTCCCACTTTTCTCTGCCTGTTTCCCATCCATCTCTTCAGCGATTTCCTTCCCTCTACCCTTTTTTACCTTTGGCTATCCATCTATCTGTCCCTATCTTTCCTCCACTAGTGTTTTTCTCTTTTCTGTGTTATGTTTGGATCTCATCTTTTTGTGTGTGTGTGTGTTGTTTTGTACACCCAAAATCTGGATCTTGGTTTAACTGCCTCTATATTTTCTACCCTTGGGCCACATACTTTATTTACCAGAAATGTACCAGTTTTCCATGTCAGAGGGGGCTGCTGTCGGGACACCAGTTGGCCGCATCATTGCCACAGATGCAGACATGGGAGAGAACACAGACATGAGCTATCTGATCACAGATGGAGGGGAGCTCTTCAAAGTCACAACAGATATGGAGACGCAGGAAGCTGTTGTCTCAATCAAGAAGGTAGAATTAAACAGCAAAACGCTGTCATGCTAAGAATACATTTCTTGTGTTACATTTGTTCGTACAAACTTAAATACAGCTCTATTAAGAATTAAAGAAAATCTTTTTATTTCAAGGAAAAAGTAAGTAAAATTCCCAAATTTGCTACATTTATTTCTTCCTTTGAAATAGATGATAAAAGTTTTCTCATAAATGAAAGATGCCTTTTGTAACATGTGCATAATGAATCAACAAGAAGCATTCAGCCAGCAACAATACTTTGGTTCACTGGAATCTCAATGGCATGATAACATGATAATATAAGGTGATAATATAACTTAATAGTAAGCCAACTTAATATTACTGCTCTGGAATGCATCTAAGCTTTTTAAAGATCTGTTCTCAAATAGCACTGGATCTGTGCACATCAACAGTCTGTGCAAACCTGTACTTGTGTAATCTTTCTTTGTAATTTGTGCTTTTTACGCTAGCCGCTGGACTTTGAGAACAAACGGACACACAATGTTGTTGTGGAGGCGGTTAATAAGCACGTGGACCCTCGTTTTGTGGACCTGGGCTCTTTCCGTGACCAGACCATTGTCCTGGTGAGCGTGTCGGACATAGATGAGCCACCCATCTTTCACCCAGCCGATGGCACTATCATGGAAGTCCAGGAGGACGCCAAAGTAGGAGCCCTAGTTGGAATCGTTACTGCGAGGGATCCAGACGTGAAGAATAAACCCGTTAGGTATGGCAAGATCAATAAAGATAGTACTATATGATTGTAGACCTTAAAAATGTCTCATTTATATCAGACTGAAGCAAACTTTTCCAAAAATTAAAAAAATCTCCCATATTCATTGGTTAGATTGGTGAATTTCATTTGTTAATAATTATAAATCTTTGATTTGCATTAAAAAAAAAACTTAAAACACAACTACTTGCAATATCTTAAAATGAAAGGTTAAGATTTAAAGATGGAAAATTAGTACAGACATATTGGTGGTTTAATAATGAGTTTAAAATTAAAAAAAAACAAACCTTTTGGCTCTCTAAGAAAATCTAGAAAAATCAAACACAACAATCTAAATATAAAATTAAAATAGAATTTAGATGGTGTAGGAGTGTCATTTTTTTTTCTTTTTTTGACAACAGTAGGTAGGGTGATAAAATATCAGGCAAAACACTGGCAATAAAATATTGCTGCATCTACTGTCTTTACCACTAAAGACACATTTGAAGTTGAAAAGGTGACTTTTAAAAAAACCTGTAGTTCACTACATGATACACATGTAGCTGGTAAAGAGGATTTCCTTAACAATTTCTCTGAAGATGAAAAGAGCAGTGTTACGTGAACAATTGATGACGGTCTACAGAACATCTCCATTTTTCTCTCAGATCAACGTGTGTGATAAAACAATATAATCTAGTAATCTTGTGTTTCAAGGTCTTTGGTTTATATATCCTCAGAGGAGCAATTGCAATGTGAGAAGGGAATGTAGATAAGGTCTCAGATAGTCTCACTGGTAGAGTGTACTGCGACACAGGCAGGGCCTGTGCAAATTACCTTGATTAAAAATGCATGAGGCTCAGAATTCCAGGTGTAATAAAGTAAAACACAATGGCGGCGCTGTCATTCACCCATGTCTTGGCAGCCGGCAGTCAGAATTATATGTGTGTCTATCAACATATGAAAGTACGTTTTGTGTTCGTGCATGTGTAGTAAGTGAATGAGTTATTGAGACAAAGAGTGTGGGAGATGTTAGCTGGGAAATTACCTACTGAATAGAGCTCATGACCTCTCATAGCGTATCCTCGATCAACTGTGTATAATTATTCAGGGAAAATAATCAAATGCATGCTCTGTGGATCTGATTGGCAAGAAAGTTTTTGTAGAACAGACATTTATTTGGACTCGCTGAAAACAAGTGGCAGCCGGCAGTGGACAGTATCTATGTACATGCGCTTATGTATAATTTAAAAGGAATGTATAGTACTTTATAGTTTCACTGCACTAATGCATACATATAATATTCAACATTTAACTGTATACAAACCACATCCAAAAAATTCACACTGTGGTTTTGTGTGAAACTACTTAAAAGTATGAAAAGCACCTAAATTTTGGACACAGTGATAAATAACAATATTAAGTAATAATGGCGGATACTGTTCAAAACTATGTGGGAAGCAGGAATGATTGGAGTGTCGTAAATTACAGCTGCATTGTGTTCCAAACAAAGGAGGTTTGATTGTCACGGTAGGAGAGACTGCACTTGGAGACTCTTAGTTGTAATAGTAACACGGCCAAATATGTGTGTTACACTTAGATTTAACAGAGCTAAATCTATAGAAAGCTATAAACAGAACACACTAATAATTATCCTATTTTTTTATATATAAAATCTATTTATATGAATTTCTATGATTTCTTTAACATGTAACCAAGTGACTGGGTATTGCTGTTTGGGTTTCCTTGCCAAATAGGCCATCAGGAGGTGCTTGATTCTCTATTATGGTTTATGTGTGTTTATGTGTGTGTGTGCAGAAAAGTACTAAGAATAACAAAATATTTCAGGAGATTTTTGTTGACTCACCAGTCTTTTGAAAGCAGCACATACCCCAAAGACGGAAAGATGAATTTGTGTTTTTTTTCTAGAGTGCACAATGAAAATTTAATGCATTTTTTTTCTACTGCATAAGAAAATAACAAGTCAATATATAAGCAAATATGGTTCAGGGGCATAGCTCTATTAGGGTCATAGAGCTTGTGGCAAGTCTCCTGTAAATGCTTTAAAAATGTTTTCAACGCTTGTCATCACCATGTATAACTGGTCAGTGGTGCAAATATCTTTTTTTTTTTTTTTAGCCCATAAGACAATCTTAAAGACACAACATAATTAAGTTATTTAAAAAGTGAAATGAATAAATAAATCTTGAATTGTAATTATTCGTCCATTTTTGTATTGACTTAACATTTACATCCTATTTTATTGTTTGTTGTATTAGGTTCTCCATCGATCAGGCTACAGACCAGGAGATGATCTTTCATATTGATCCTGACTCAGGTGCCATCACGCTAGGAAAGATTTTGGACAGAGAGACTGCAGGCTGGCACAATATCACCGTGAAGGCTGTAGAAGCAGGTACGTTGCTCGCCATTTCAAACTGAGTTTAACACTCTGTACAACCTAATAACAGTGTAATGCTATTTATCATTAAATATTCTAATTTGACAGTTTATGAGAGCACTTTATAGTTTAAATCACAATCAATATTTGTTATTTTTATGGTTTATTTTGACTTGTTTATCCTAAAATGTGAAATAAAAACAAATACTTGTAAGAAATATAAATAGTTAGAAAACCGAATGTTTGGATAATTCAAAGTTACTCGTGAAAGCAGCTCTCTGCTTTTCTAATGAAGCAAGAATTCGTTTTAGAAAAGTATCAGCTAATGCTGAAGTCAGATTACAAACGAGTCACCAAAAGACAAAGAGAGAAAAAGTGGATTGTAGTGTTTAAAGATTGAAGATGTAATATGCCTGACATTTCAACTAAAATGAACAAAATGTACATGTTTAGAGCAATTTTTACAGCCTAATCTTTAAAACAAAAAAAGCAAAATGATTGGCTAGCTTTGTTTACACCCAGTGCCTGCAAATGACGGAGACTGTACAAGTTAAATTGGCTTTCTAGCATTTTCTGACTCCCAGCAGGGGTTATCAGGGGTGACAGACAACCTCACACTGATGTGATCATTAGTCACCAAGGATTTTGGCACATTTTCAGCTGCTGTCTGTTGCAGCTTTTAGCTTTGAAAAAAAGTGTATGGCAAGAGCACACTCAAACAGAAGTAAAATCGTGTTGACACCTTCATCCGTATTGTACAAAAACTTTGAAAAAAATAATCAAATTTTGTGTAGCAGAAATTTCATACATATATATATGTGAGTGTGTGTGTGGCAATGGCCATAATTTTCCATTGCTACTTGTTTGGTATGTGACTGAATGGCTTTTATGTCTTTTAATATATAACTCAAAGAAAACAACAATAATATGAGAAGAACTTTTATTGCATCTCTATAAGATTTAGTTTATTTGTACACATTTTATAATCTGTGCTAGATCTCATACGCTACAAAGACTTTCTCTTTGGGAGTAATATACCATTTTCAATCATCCCTTCCTAGATTTTACTGTTTTGACACACACTTCCTTCTATTTTTTTTACATTTGAACACAGTGACAGAATAGATCGTTTATTTTCTTTGACCATAACAAGAAAAACTGTTGGTCGCAGATCAAAGTCAGCTATGCACTACTGTCATTTTTCTTCGAGGAAGAAAATATAGTCATCGCTTTCTGGCTTGTCGATGAGCTGATGAATACATTGCTGAAAATGAATGAAGAGCTTACATTTTTTTCATCTCATTGGGTTCTTTTGTCACAGCAAAGAAAATGAAGAATGTAATAACTTGAGGAAGCTGGGAAGTTATTACTATACCATTAGGAGCAAACTTGAAAAAAGAGGAGGCCTGGTGTTCCTCACTTTTTCAATCTTTTACAGATGAAGTGATTTGGGGGTTGCAGTGAAAGCAGAGGAGATTGGATTCTGCATCTAACCGGTATCCAGCACTTCACATAGAAGCGGAAGAAAACAATGCCATAAACAAAGCTGATTTTAAAGCATCTTCATATTTGTTCCTCAATCATATTCCCGGAGACTGTGATTACTCCAATAATCAATACTGCCCAATCTGAATAGTAAGCAGTCTCATCCACCACAAACATTAAGACAAAATTAGCCTTTCTGAGTCCTCCCAGAGCAATTTGGAGCCTTTTGTGGTCTGCCTCTTTGTGCTTGGCATTATCTCATAAACACGTTTTAATGTTAATTGAACATTTAAAGCAACCGTACACCTTTCAATATCAGACATAAACACATGCCTGCACTTGAAAGATAAAGCTTCTCTCATTGCCATTGGTGGAAACGTCCACACAGACAGAGTCAGTGGTCAATGCCATCAAAATTCCCATCCACAATGTTTCTTTATCACCCGCTCGTGGTGTCCTGAGAGCTGCAAACATACTGAATGCAGACAGAAAGAGATAGAATAAGTAGAGACAGAAAGGCCACGAGAGAGATGGAAATAGAGTGGGGGGGTGAGGAGGCATATACTTGTGAAGCTACGAGCGAGAGTATTTTAAGAAGGGACTTCATTTTCTCCATAATGATTTTGTCCACTTTTTTTTTTTATTTAGGCCCTTCTGCTCATTAGAGTTAGACAGCCACAAGGTCAGTGTGTCTGAGGACATTGTTAAAACTGGAATTTTTGTGGCACAACCCTTAATTATCCCAGTTCATTACCGACCTTTGAACTGTTGTACTTCCCGTGTATCAGTAGCGGACAAGTGACAACTGCTTCCCGACGACGCTCGGTGAAAGTGCCCCAGGATTAACCTCTGCTGCAAAACTGAAAAACACAACTAAATGTCAATTACTCCATATGTGCCTGAGTAAAGATGTTTTAGTTTCAAATACAAACATGCACACATAGTGTGTCTTCAAAATCACCCAATTAAAAGGTGCAGCATCTCCTGCAGACGCTGCCAGTGGAAGAAAAAGACACAGCCTCTCATCTGCGCACTACTTGTCTCCCCTCTAGAAAACGCGGAACCTCCCGAGTACACGAACAACATTTAATGCACTGTCACTAGCCACAGTACGCGCACTTCCTGACAATCTTCTCGGTAGAAACGTATCAGGTTAAGTTAGAGTGACATATAATTTTCGAGAACTGATAGCAAGTATGATATCACCTTGCAAAACTGCTTTTTTTTCCCCCAGACAGGTAGGTGGGAAAAAAGAACATCACCCTGAGGGCAAAAAGATACTGAAGTAACTGAAAGTCTTTATCTCTTGCACCGTTGCAGAGAAGAAACATTTTCTACAGCATAACTTTTCTCACTTGCTGTCTGGCAAACAAAACACACACTGTTTGATTTTTTTTTTTTTTTTATGGCGTTAGAACATTATTCTCTGCGAATCCAAATGAATCACACATTTGTTGGAAGATGCTGAAGAGAGATCAGTATCTCTTTTTAGTCAAAGTTAGAAAATGTGAATGTAAGATAAATCTAAAGAGCAAAGTATGAAAGGATTGTCAACTTTCTATGTAATGCGTTCACACCTTTCAGCGCTGACAATAAATTTAATCACATACTGCAGCGGTATTCCAGAAGGAATATAATTGTAAACAGGATGCTTTAAATATTAACGAATAAGCATCTTCTGATGCTTTGACTTGATGTTTTATTGTGTAATTGGATTGTGCTAAGCGGGGTACAGCTCATCACCTCATGGAAGATGGAGCTACTGTGATGTCACCAGTTGGTTTCTAATGCCCTGCTTTGAAACCTTGAGAAGAACTGTTCTGCCATTGCTGCCATGGTTGCAAAAAAACTAGGTGTGACGAGGAAGCAGGTCTGACTGTGTATTCGAACACTCATTGGCTAATGACCTGTGATTGACCTGTCATTAGCCAATGAGCGTGGACTTTCACGTAACAGATAATCGTCTATTAAAAGATAGACGTGAGCTCACAAAGTGTTTACAGAGGTCAAGACAGAAAACTTTTTCTGAGACTTTCACTGTATTTCTGTCCCCCCTCAGTGCTTTCAGGACAAAACCAGCACATCTTTAGACTTCTTAAAATTTTGTACTTGAAATGATAAGTTTTAAGTAATTCACAATCTTCTGGAGCTGTTGCAAGAGATTGTTTAAGACTAGCAGTTCTCAGTCACACAAAATCAATCTATGCTGAAGAGATTTCTGATAGGCTGGGTTGTCAGTGTAAAATTGGAGCAATGCAACAAGAGAAAAGAAAAAACGGTAATACTGTAAATCTTTGCAGACAGCACGGACAGGCCTCTGGCTCAGAAATGAGACGAAAAGCACACACTCCTGAGTACATTTGTATCCTTATTTATCCCTCCTGACAAAAGTGACATTTTAAACCAAACTGTCTCCTCCAGCATAGACAATAAACCATTTGGTCCCAAGCATTATAACAGTCCTGACACACACCTACACACATGCAGCCATCCACATGTGAGGAGACTAGCAAAGACTCGCATACTGTATCTGTCTTCCCTGAAGTTATGTCAGTATAATTCAGCACCTAAGAGACAGTCTGTCTGTAAGATTCTCGACAGCTGGTATGTGCAGCACAGATGCAGAGCATGCCAATAATCTATTGAAATCCTTTTTTATTCTTCTTCACTAGCTGAAGACAGATTTAGAACAGCACCACTTGGTCCACATGAATGAACCTGTCTCACTGAATATGTCTTTTTTTTTTATTATTATTATTTCTTTTCTTTTTTTTTGTCCTCATGAAGAGAGTCTGTGGTGGTAGGCGCTTTCTCACATTATTTCATCTCTTTTCAATTCTGGGAATTGAAATGTAAAATGTGTAACATCTGGTGATTGCTGGTTTTCATTCTGGCACAGCAGGGACAACAGCATAATGTGAAGATGAAATTAGAAAAGGAAAAAGAGATATCTAGGACTGGTGGAGCTCTTTTTCTTTTCTTTTCTTTTTTTTTTTGCATTTATGCTCTTGCTGCTCTGGCAAAAAAGCAGTCAATTAAAACCCTGCATTGATGTGAGGATTATGCTATTAGTTGAGACCAGCATTCTCATTAGCTGCTGTGCAACTGTTAGGCAGAACTATGTGGTGAGAGAGAGTGCAGGAGCGTTTATCTGCTATAGTCTGATGACCATTAGTTTGCTTTGCTGTCTTCAGTAAATCTGTCCTATCATTTTTCTTTTACTTGGAGTGTGGCCCAGTAATTGTGTTTGTAAGCTCTGGAAATTTCCATCATCTGGTTGCTCACAGACATAAGGAAAAAAAAAACATGGAGTCGCTTTAGTTTCACCTTAAGTGTCAGTTTATCCCCATAATCACCTTGGGGCAAAAAAAAAAACAAAAAAAACAAGTGTGAAGTTATGGTGGGACAACCTATTCCCACAGAGTGGTGGAGAGTTTTTATTTTAAGCACACACATTCACAGGCATGCCAGTGTTAAGGACTTAATGTCTTGCTATGAAACCACATCCTAAAAAAAAAAGAAAAAACAGGAGATAATGACAGTCTATAAAACCGTGGGTGGGAAAGAAGGAAGGCATCTTTCTAAGGTCACAGTCCAGTTTCCAGGACCATGTTGGTTTTAGAAATTATTTCTCATTGCTTGCAGTAAAACTACAAATTTTTGATAGAAAGTGCAACATTAATTAGATTGAATAAATTTAGAGCAGTAAAAAAATAGAGTCTAGCTTCTGTATTTGACTGCATTTATCTATTACAAATAGTTAGTAGCACTAATAGCTAACTAATCAATTAAAAAACTGCAAGATCTCATCTTGATTAGTTGACTGTGTTAATTTGGTTGTTACATAATATATATAAGGATTAATAATTACTAGGTACTTATTTGTAAGAGTGCGTTCCTTTTATTGTGCTTAGCTATCTTCCAGATTTACATAATTACAACAATTTAAATTCGTTCAGTGGAACACTTCGAACTGCTTAGATTTATGTGTATATTCAACCACTGGGTAATTGTCAGTAGCTGCATGTTGTTATATTTTCTGTAGGGTGCCTCTCAGATGCATAAACTAGGTGGTGACAGCTGTGTATACTGATTTATTCATCAAGTGTGCACTACAATTAACCTACCATATTCAGACTAACACTTTAAGCAACTGGGTTCCCCCCTCCGCCACACCCATTCCCCCAACACGCACACACACACACACACACCATTC
The DNA here is from genome assembly GCA_015108515.1 of Hemichromis elongatus. Lineage (NCBI taxonomy): Eukaryota > Metazoa > Chordata > Actinopteri > Cichliformes > Cichlidae > Hemichromis > Hemichromis elongatus. The sequence continues at coordinate 15,453 of VUQR01005018.1, forward strand.
TTCTTTTCTTTTTCTTTCTTTTTTCCACTAACTCAAGCTCTCATAGACACACACATGCACACGAGGGGCCCGAGGCTCCCTTCTGTACTGCAAACAGTGTTTTTATGAGAAAATGGAAACTCCATCAGACATTATCATATGATTAAGAATGGGAATTAAGATTCAAGGAGAAGTCGAGCTAATTTGAAGTGGGTTTTGATTGTACTAATTATATAATCTTCTCAGCTCCCACATTTATATTCTTGCCCATTAAGAAAAATGTCTTGAGAGTGCATTGTGGTGTTATACTTCCCGATGTACAGTATCTAGTTGACACTGGCTTAAGAAAGAAAATGATAGTATTAAATATGCAATGTTGTCACAAGCATGTAGTTTTATTTGCTGAGTTGTGCCTCTTTCACTTAGACTATTAAGATAGTGAGGATCTGGAGACCAAGATGGCATCTGTGGTGCAATTTTTTATGTCACTCAATGGCATACAAAAAGTGTTATTTCTAGGTAGTGGGTGTATTTTAAGTTAACAAAACCCTTCAGCACATAGCTACTAAACTACTTTCTGGTTCCTAATGGGAAATGCATCTTTGTCTTGTCTGCTAAAGGCTAACAAGGGTGCATTAAGTGTTTTGTCTATAGATTCCTGGAAATCAACACCAGCCTCTTATGGAAAAATCAGCACATTGGCAGGATTTTAGCAGCAGCTGCAGTCCTCTGTCAATATCCACAAGGGAGCACTGAATACTGCACACTGCTATGTGTTTGGTTTCATTTTGGCACAACACATATTCCCTGTAGTTACACATAAGCCTGAATTTTTACAGTTACATGTGTGCGAACTAAAACTTTACTTTATCTCTGTCATGTGGTAAATAAAGCAAAGAAAAGAGCCTTTAAAAAAAAAAAGACACATACAGTCTGAGCAGTCTACAAACCTGCCATTCCGCTGCCAGTTGTTGGCTTCCCCCAAACACTACAGTGAAATAATATAATGCAAACACATATCTGCCACAGCTCATGTGACACACGGCTTGTGTTTTCTGTATCGTCCTTTTGTAGATAACCTCACAATGGCATCCCAAACGTCAGTGAGCATTCGGATACTTGATGTGAATGACAATCCACCTGAACTGGCCACACCGTATGAAGCCTCGATATGCGAAGATGCCAAGCCTGGTCAGGTATGTTTTCTTCATGAAACACAGACTAAAATCATTTTATTTAGACTGCGATGTCAGAAATGTAATCTTATACATATATATATACACACATATATATATATATATATAGATATATATATATATGTGTATCTTAGGGCTGTCGGCATTAATCGCGTAAGAAATGGCGTGAACGCAAAATTACGCGATTAACCGCGTTAATTGAGTTAGCGCGGGAAGCTCGATTAACGTGTTAGCACCGTCCAGCCCCATACAAAGGCAGTCCGCGGTAACTCGTTGCCGCGTTAACGCGGGTTTTGCGTTAACGCAATTTTTGACGCAATTAACGCAAAACCCGCGTGTGTGTATATATATATATATATATAACATATATATATATATATATATATATAACATATATATACATATATAATATATATATCTTATATATATATAATATATATATATATATGTATATATATGTTTGTTAAGAAAGGAGCTAGTCAAGTTTTTTCCACTAAAGGTCAGG